>JADDOH010009176.1:132023-183272 GCA_016648135.1 Agrypnia vestita | reverse complement strand
ATTGCAGAAGTCAATTTTTGACCACAACAAAAATGGTCATTGTTTGGCTACAATGGAACGAGAATATTTGTATACGGATGAGAGTTTAATGTTTCATATCATAAATTTGTTAGTAAATGCTGATATGTATCTTTGTAATCTAAATATATAATATTTATTAGTGATTCTCTTAATTATCATATCATATATTATACAACTATACTATTTCCAAAAATAAAATAAATAGATAACGTAAATAAATAAATTTCTCTAATACACTTGTCTGTGTAATAGTCATGACGATCGCCTAGTGATCTGGTGATCGGTGGTTCGAGTTCCATTCCGGGACACTAGCAAGTTAGTCCTATTTTGATAGCACACTCCTGAGCGGTAAATTTTTTAATCAGTCACTTGTAAATATTGTAACGAGGCTAAAAAGAATCACGCACTCATGTCAAGTGACAGTTGTTTGAAATGATCACAATGCTACCGAAGATTCCAGAACGGCCTAGCATTACGGCTTACGACAAACATCTTCAAAAGTCTGGAAACCGTGAGGAAGTTCTCGAAAACGCTGGAAACGTCTGGGAATTTCGATATCAGCATTGGCGAATATAAATAAGGCACACGGGAGTAAGGACGTGTCAGTTGTTTCCGTGCGCGTTAAAAGCGATAATAGAAGCGAAGTCAGTCGCGAGCTGCGAGCCAGGCTGGCCAAGCGAGCGGTAGCGGCGAGTTGCGAGAGGCAAGTAGTGCTAAGCGAGCGGTAATTCAACAGCGATATTCTGGAAAGTTCTTACGTAGCGAAATAAACCGAAGCGAAATTAATAAGTGCGTAAATTGGATGGAATATTATAGTGAATAGTGAATAAGGTGTTAAATCGAATATAAAGTGTCTATTACGAGTGATAAATTTGCGAAACAGTTTAATTCAATATTAGCGTTACATTTAATAGTGATAAGTGACCTTTTACGTTTGAATAATTAATAATAATTAATTAATTATTATTAATTATTAATTATAAATGCTGTTTTAAATCCCAGCGTTTTCATTAATTTCTCCTGCAAGTGACAATATTTTAATTTACTAACCGATTTTCAAACAACATATCTCAATATTATATCATTTCACATCGATTAACTTGTTAAATGTTACAAGAGCATGCGTTATTTTTATTATGTATGATTATGTGGTTCTATTTATGATTAGCATAAAGGACATTTTTTGGTTAAAGGGCAGTAATGTTATTCATAAAAGTGAATACATAAATAAGAATAAGTACGAGGACGGTAAAAAAAAATGTTGAAATTTCTTGCGTCTTAGGGTATTTGCGTACGAGCTATCTACAACGTGTTTTTACGCTCGCTTGAAACTGGTTCAATTACATTAAATTGGAAATTATGTGGCTGGCAGCGAGTACCATTAACAGCAGAAGCCTAGCAAAAAAGACTCATGCAAAAGCTCTCATCAGCATTATAGCTCAACCCTGCTGAAATTCAGAAAGAAATTGAAGAATATTTAACTGTACATAGTTGCAGATATTTTATACGAACCGTATGTTTTTCCGAGAAACGATTCTCGACGTTTCGCTGAATGCTTATTCAACGTCATCAGGAGTCACCTTTACCCGCGGAGGTAGAGGGCGGACTGATTACTGCTTTCGAGGGCGCAAATTATATGCACAGTGTTGTCCTACCTCCTGATGACGTTGAATAAGCATTCAACGAAACGTCGAGAATCGTTTCTCGGAAAAACATACGCTTCGTATAAAATATCCGCTTTTTACAGTTAAATATATCTAACGATCGTTATAACAACCTTAACTCTTTTGAAATTGAAGAAGTTGAAAGGGTTGTATTTAGGAAAAATGTCGTTTAGTGTGTATGTGCACGTAGTTTTTATGATTATTTTTTTTATGAACTTTCTAAACCACCTGGTGGTAATTTACTTAGCGGTTGATTTCACCCCTCCCCCCTCTTTCCGCGATCATGTGGCTCGCGTCCACCATCTTGGATTCGGGGCGATACGGTCTTGAAAAGCATTAAATGAAGGAAATACCGGACCGGAAGCTGGACGTCATTTTAGGGGGAAATTATATGCCAAGGGTTGAGAAAGCTCGCGCGGTGGTCGGGGGAGAGGGTGTCGCAATCGATGTTGGCTAGATTACGCGCAGCGCTGTAGGTAGGCACACGTTACTTTGTGAATAGGATACCACCCCCTCTTAATGACTATAAAATAATGGGTTCATGAAAATATGCTTCATATTTCAAGGCATTTTTTTTGTAAACTATTATTCTGTATATTTTTTCAGAATATTTTAAATACCCATAATTTGCGTGATTACTGTTGGCTGAACTGAACATAGGTACGTCACTATTTTTGTAAAAATATGTAAACCCAATATTTTTAACGATTTTTAAATATTTAAATACAATATTAAAGGTCAGTTTTGTGTGTACATATAAACTACCGGGATATTGACATATTATGGTTCAGTGATGGTTTCAACATTTATTTAGTGAGTAAATATTTTATACTAGCTGGTCAAACCCGGCGTTGCACGGGTTAAGGATTAAGTAAAAATAAGTTTGTGAGGGAAAACAAAGGTTCCCCTGTTCTCTAAAAAAACAATTTTTCCATTTAATGTTAACATAAGTTATTGTAACATAACTGTAATACTTAGATATATGGTATTCCAGATTTTTTTGTAGATATTAATGTCCTCTATAAAACTGTAGTACATCACTTTGACCTATTGTGAAAAATTTCCGCAGCGTACGCGATATAAGGTTTTTTTGGTATTTTTTTCACACGTTGGGTTACATTATGTTTTCATAAACGGATTTCTATTTTTTTTTAATATTCTATAGCCTATGTTCATCAGGAATAATGTAGGATTCTAAATGTGAAAGAATTTTTCAAATCAGTCCAGTAGTTTCGGAGCCTATTCAATTCAAACGCACAATCAAATCATTCCTCTTTATAATATTAGTATAGACTGATTCAACATTTCATACAGGCAAATATCAAAATTATGTTCCTAAACTATCAAGGCTACGGATAGTTTATTGCATATTATACTTATTATGTATTACTCTCGGCTTCCCAAACATGCTCCTTTTGCACAACCACATGGGAAAATATATGAATTTTAATGGGGAAAGAAAGCAGGGTGGGTCAAAGAAACTGTTAAAGCGAGTCTATCAAATAGCAAATATCTGGCGAATGTATCTCGCAAAGATATCGTGCGAACGAATGATGGCTGTTGGAGGGATGACCAATCCCCCAGAATCCCCCAGAATGCCAAGGGGATGCTCTTGCATAACGTATGGAAGAATACGACTCATCAGTCGCGCGAGAACGTAACGAGAAACTGACTTCGGTACGGTATTGCAAGGCAATACTTAACCTACACTTCAACACTCACTCATCACATTAGCCCTGATGATGGACCCTGCAATGGGATCCGAAACGTTGGCCAGAGAGTTCACATATACACGGCAGAATATCCCAGAAAACTATACACAGAAGTAACGAGAAACCTCCGAAGTAGGGCTGCAAACGATACATCGTTGTTTTAACATCGATGTTAAAACCTCTAACATAGTCAATACATCGTTCTTTATGAACGACTAGCTGTTCGTACCCGGCGTTGCACGGGTTACAGATTAAGTTGAAAAATAATTTGTGGGGAAAACAAAGGTTTGCACGATTTGCATCGAAAATATATCAGGGAGAGGAGAAAAGGTAAAAGGGGAGGGAGGAAACGTCACCTTTGTCACCCGCCGGGTCCTATAGAATAAGTTTACAAATTTTGAGTCCTATCGGTCAAACGGTACAGATTTGCATCGAAAATATATCAGAGGGGAAGGGTTACAATAATAGGGGGGAATATCACATATGTTACCCGCCGAGTCTTTAAGAATAAGTTTCCAAATTTTGAATCTGATCGATCAAACGGTAAAGATTTGCATCGAAAATATATCAGCGGAGGGGAAAGGTTAAAATAATCGGGGGGAAATGTCATCTATGTTACCCACCGGGTCCTTAAGCATAAGTATGCAAAGTTTGAATCGAGTCGGATAAACGGTATAGATTTGTATAGAAAACAGACAGACAGACATTGAGTTTAATATGTACAGATGTGATAGCGCCATCTGTGATCTGTGCTTCACTTATGCAGAGCAGCACAAAGTGTTGTCCCCTGTAACTCCTATAAAAGCAGATGCTTTAGAAATATGGGATGACTTGAAAATTTTATTTCCAGGCCTTCATAAACTGGCAATGAAATATTTGCCTATCGTGGCAAATTCGGTGTCCAGTGAGCGGTTGTTTTCAGAAGCTGGAAACTAAGAAAGGAACCGCTTACTGGGCCCAAGGTTATCAAAATTATTATTTTTGAATTCTATTTTGCGAAATAATTAGAATTAAAAAACAGTATTATATAATAAATAAAAAATAATAATAATCGTTTTCTTTTTTTCTTTCGTAAACATATTTTTACTTATAGGTACGTGTTTTATCTTTCAAAAAACATCGATATATCGTTCATAAACACCGATGTTTTCAACATAGATGTTTTTCTTTTGAAAACCTAGATGTCCTAATTTTCTTCAGAGCTCGAAGAAGTAAAATGACACAACAATGTTATCTCATTTAAAAAATAATGTAGGTAATAAGAAAGCGAAATGAACAATCTAGCTAAAATAGTGATTTTCCTATTCTTCTAATTAATTATTCTGTTACCCCCTACTTCAGTAAAAGTTGTTATCATGCTGATAATTATTATGACTTAAACAACATTGTTTATTAGTATGTTCTGATAACAGAATTAGTGAATTTTGTCCAAATAGGGATAATTATTAATTAAGATAGTTATAGAAGTCTGATAAAGAAGGTACGGGAAACATATATTGCTTAATATTCCACATCAAAAGTATGTACAGAGGTATCATTACCAGCTGAAAAATCTGCGTAGGTTTACTATATCATGGGAAGGATCATAGATATATCTAGCATAGTCTCGTATATAAGAAAGAAAGTGATTTAGAACATGTTCTTACTGTGGAATTGGTGAATGTTGCATTGCGTAAAGTGATCACTTAAGCTAGCTCATACATGCCATAAGCCCTAAAACACCTTATAAAGACTTCACGAATACATACACGTTTCCCATATAAATAGTTTCCTCTCTGTAAGACTTATATAATTTATCTTAATTAATAAATGCCTATAGATATTTGATATTAATATTGCTTCTGTAAGCTTTGTATTTATTAATAATAATTGAAAAAAAAGAATTTATTCTAAATATACACATTCCTTCATATCATTTCCTTTTGTAAATTTCACTGTTTAAATGTAGATCAATTAAAATCTTATATTAGAACCAAAATGTTGACGCACTAGAAATTTTAGGTCTAAAATTAAACACCACTTTATACTTTATATAAAGTGGTATAATTGTAGAGGCGGTGTTTAATGGTACTTCCGAGGTTAATTACCGCGATAAAGTCCATTAATAAAAGAGAGATTAAATTTATTCTTCTGAATAAATAATAATTTTCAGAAAGTTATTTATTATTACACTAGCTGCATCCCGTCAAAAATGACGGAATATTGGTTCGCGTCTTTGCTAAGCACTTGTATATATATGTGTAAAGAATATTTTTGGCGCTCCACGGAGAGGCGGGTACAGACAGTCGGACAGACAATGAAATTATTATGTTTAATTGGGTGAAAACTGTATCAATGATGCCACTAGGATAGCGAAAAACGCCATTATTTAACTTCACTATCCGTGATGGGCTGGATGGACTGAAAGAACATATTTTGTCACAGATTGTTAGTTAACTTAGTAAAAACCACTACCAGATTTTAGGTCTACCGGTTTCGAGACGTACCCGTCTCTTCGTCAGGACCAACACTACACTACTAGACCACTTTAGACGCCTCCTCTCACTCTCTTTCGTTAGATTCCTCAATGATCTGTAGGCTAGTAGTGCATGCTTGTCTCTGACAAGATTAACACGCATGTGATCAATATTGGTGAAAGTTTAACAATACTATTGTTGGGGTGTATAGTGTAGTGAATATAGTAGTGCAGTGTTGATCTTGACCAAGAGACGGATACGTCTCGAAACCGGTAGACCTAAAATCTTTTAGTGGTTTTTACTAAATTAACTAACAATCTGTTATAATGTCTAACCACAAAGTTAATGCTTTAAATATTAATAATATTAACATATTTTGTCGATTCAAAAGGATTACATCATGTCTTGTTGATCATTAGTTAACATTTTGTAATTACATATAAATAGATTACTTGTCAATAATTATATACAAATATATTATATATATATAATATCTATATATATATAGAATATAATCTAATATATATATAGTATATATCTATATTATATATATATATATATGTGTTAAATCTAAGGCTTTCACGGGTACAATATTTGTTAGTTCTAACTACTTTGGGGGTAACCCGCGTCAAATTCTGGTCGTCAGGATCAGTCGTCTGCCGACGTTTCGAACAGATCTCACTGTTCATCTTCAGGGCGCCTTGTCGATGAGCTGCTTCTCCAAAAAGCGTACAACCGTTTGGGTCCGGAGCTCACCGTCAAGTGAAAGAAGCAGAACAGGTAACTAACAACTAAATTACTGAGCAAAATTTTCATACAAGCTTATTCATCATTTACATATTTATTTATTACAAGTTTAATGTTGTATTAACACATGCGAGGCACCGTATCTGTCAAACAAAGGGTTACACATGCATATACGCGTAGATATTATTCCTTCAATTCCCACGGGATTTGGGTACGGGTTGGTCAGAGTGCTCTCCATGCCGGCTGCTGTGGGAAGTTCGACCCCTCGGTGACTGAATAAATTTATCACAGGTATGATCGCGTAGGTAAGCAAACATGTTAGGATAGGTTAGGTTAGGATACGGATAACCCATCATACGCACTGACAACTGATTAAAAAAAAGGTTGAAAATATGATTATTACTCCCTTTATTTTTAACTCGTGGCGTCTGATTGATTGATCGACGCAAAAACTTTGGATCGATTTTTAACCCTTTTCCCGTGATCCAATCAAGCTGAAACTTTGCAAGCGACTCGTAGCGATGATTAAAGAGATCTATCAAATTTTCGTTAAAAAAAATAAATAATAATTTTGGATTTTTCAAATTTTTAATGATTTTTTCATACAATTGAGTAAGTTGTATGAAAAAACTGCGATGCGTCTGGTAGATACTAAACCTGATTGTAGTATAATTTTGGATTTTTGGAAATTTTTTACTACTCCCTTTCGTATCGTCGCCCGACCGAAGCCCAACGCAGTAGCGCCAAACCAGTTTTCACTAGTAAATGAGAAAGGGAGTATAATAAAAACTTGGTTTTTATGGGTTAGTTTTTTTATATGTGATTTTAAATATTATAGAATGTACACGGACGAAGTCTGTTCTACTGTTTATTAATACTTAATATCATTTGTATTCATTAACCTCGCCTAAGAAATATAAAGAACATTAAGTTTACTCACATTGATCCTATACAATTTGGCAATATTTAATACCAATGTAGTTTCATTTGCCTTGTGAGATATTCTGAAGTATATATTTGCAAGATAATTAATTACTAAAATAATTAGAAATCAAATTTCCAAGCAGTGTGTGTGTGTGTGTGTGTGTCTATGTTGAAACTTACTTCAGGCATTACTGTAGTCAAATTATAATTTATTTTATTAACATTTAGCACGGCAGCTTTGACCTGCAGACATTGCGTTTTTTCACAAAGCTAGCTCCATTTTGCATTAACACAATTAAGAAATCTACACAGTCAATTTTCACAAAATGTCAATTTAATATTCACTAAGCTGTTAGTTATATTAAGTGAGATAGTAAAAATTAGGTTTATCTCGAGATGTACATTTTGAAAACAAAAAAGTTCATAGATTATTAATTAACATCATGTTCTTGTTCAATATTATTGTCTATGTGCACTGTATTGTAAACACCATGGAAATATGCTACATTTTTCGTTACGCATATATTTTTTTCAAAATTACGTAACAATAATATTCCTCGAATTTTTTTATTATCTTCTAAACCTGATTATTTCGATAATCGTTACTTGTCTTAATTAAATATTCTAATTAATTTTTTCAAATCATCACTCCTTAAACTTTATTTCTAAATATTTGATTGGTCGACGTTTTTATTTTCATTTAAAATATATAATTTCTTGTCATAACCACTGCGGATATACGAAAATATTGTGGCCTAAATCTTTATGGCCAAACATTAATCAATACCGATTGGCCTCTTTATGATTCTCCAAGATGAAGTTCTTAGAAAGGGTTTTCCTTATTCATCTGAAGGTTTACTTACCTGCCTATCAATCAGTGTTGCCATGTTTATGTTTTCCCCCTTCGCGGAGTATTATTATGCAAATTGTTCGGTCCAATTTCACCATGCCGAGTATGATTGTCGTCATTTATTATGGCTCCCAATTGATGACATTTCGTGTAAAACTTGGAAATGTAAGTTTAACAAAATACTGTTTTTATTCGCGAATTATAATAGAGATTATATGATTCAAGATTGAGGAAAAAAAGGTACGTACGTAATTTCAGCTAGATTATTTTTTTAAATACAATTGTTTTTATAACTTAAAATATGTAGGTAATTTTAAGTAAAAAATTGTTTTAAAATACTTAAATATTAAATATTGAGTCGTAGAAACGAATGCAAATTGATTTTAATATGTAGATTGAAAAAAAAAAAAATTATTTTCAGTAATATCTTTTACCATGATTTTTCTTTTCTGTACGTATATAAAGATATGATTTCTCTTGGAAATTCATCTTAAAAGCGTGTTAATATAGAGTTCAAGTACAGATAAATTAAAGCGGAGAGGTAAAGGTTAATAGAATCAGAATATACCGAACTTTACTGACAAATCTCTGAGATAAAAATCACAGATTAAGATCTCATACCATCAATATCAGGAGATGAAGAGCGGATACTTCAAACACTGTACTTTGTAGTACAAAGAAGCTAGGCGCAACACCGTTTAATATACAATGGTTTAAAACAACATGAGTTAGAAGGTCCCCGCATCCTTTTATGTAACCTAATATAGAATTATAGTAAATAATAGGCTGGGGATGCTCGATAGGGATGGCAGTCTACAGAAGCTGAGTTGAATCTTAGTGAGAAATTCAGTTAAGTGTTGTTACACAATTTCAATTACAACTACAATTTAAATAATATTGATCGTATTATTTGTATGTATCTAATTATATTATTTGATTAATTACACCTACATGTTTCGGAAATATCTTTCCATCGTCAAGATGTTTCCAGCTGAAATTACATACGTATCTTTTTTTCCTCGATCTTGAATCATATAATCTATATTATTATTCACGAATATAAGCAGTATTTTGTTAAACTTACATTTCCAAGTTTTCTTCAACAGATCATAGCCCTTCGATTATGATGATTTTTCCTATTTTCTTCATTCATTCATTATTCCGAAGCTTAGATAAAGGTTAATTTTTATACTTATCTATACAAATATATAAAGAGATACAGTTTATATGATTGGATGTATGAGGTAATCTACGAAACTACTTATCTGATTTAAAAATTCTTTCACCAATATTAAGAATGGAGTTTCAGGGTGGAAATAGGTTACACATTATTCCGTTAAAATAAAAGGACTTTTTGTGGCGAAAAAATTGTCGAGCGATGCGTTTTTTACGAACGCTGCCTTAACGGTAAGAGATTTTTAAATACTTTCTATAAAGAAATTGTAGAACTCAAAAAGTTCTTTAAAAAAGTCAGCGACAACATACATCTTTATAAATACATAAATTTATAAAATTAAAAACTAAAAGTTACTAAAAATCTATGCGTGCAAAGCCGCGCGGGAAAGCTATGATTCTATATTTTGAGTTTCTATGATTTTTTCAAATAATTCTTAAATATATCTAAAAATTATCTATACAGAATGTAGATAGTGTTCTTTTCTTTAATATTAAGGGAATATCTAATTTGTTGTAAATACTGTTTACTATTTAAATACTTCTTCTTCCTCCTCAAGAATCTCTCCACTGCAAGATGTAGGCTTCTTATAAATAATTATATATTTAAATACTGTTTACAGTAAAAGAAGATGTTCCCTTCATATTGAAAAAAAAGCTTTCTCCTGGCTTTGATCTCAGCTCTAAACAGTCACTTCCATGGATTACTAAATAGAAAAAAAACGTGAGCAGACCCACGCACGTGCCTTTTTATTTATTACTTAATCGTTATCTGCATTAGTGACAGTAATAAATACTTGTTATAAAATATTGTAATTAATGTTTATATTATTCATCAATACGATGTTACATCGAATAATTCTAAATCGGCTCTTATACATGCTTTAATGCGGCCATTAAGATTTCGAAACGGGAAAGGCTTTTGATGTATTTACGGATTCAAATTAATAAATTTGTAAAGAACGAAAAAAAATATATTTATGAAGATTTTTTTTCATACGGCATTTCACATCTGTAATACTTGGTTAGGAAACAGTGTGTTTTTTGTTGTTTGTAAATCAAGCATTTGAAGTTTTCATGGTAAACCCGTTTCCGGAGGAAGATCGTAGATTCGTCACATCATTATAGCCAGGATATCGACGGAGCGGCAGGCATCAAACCTCGGTGCCTGGGAAATTGAATACATTATTCGCTGGCGAGCATATATTACGTATACCGCTGTACGTACTGCGTACCGGTGTGCACCAGGAAATTGCAACTTAAAAGGATCCTATTATAAAATAATGTCGTGGGAACTTTCACAACGTGCCTTCTTTGTTTTGAACTCCGAGAGTCCTTGTCGTTAGACATAAAGGATAATTAATATTTATTAATGCAAAAATTCTGCATTTGAATTAAATATTTTATTTAAGAATTTAATTTATAATGTACCATTAGACACCTTAAGGGTCTTTACAATATTTTATATTCTCTAGTGAGCAGCCATTGTGACAGAAATGGGTAGTAATAAATTTATTAACATTATTAATATTTATAGCATTAACTTTGTGGTTAGACATTATAACAGAATGTTAGTTAACTTAGTAAAAACCACTACCTGATTTAAGGTCTACCGGTTTCGAGACGTACCCGTCTCTTCTTCAAGACCAACACTATACTATTATATTCACACCCCAAAGATAGTATTGTTAAACTTTCACCAATATTGATTACATGCGTGTTAATCTTGTCAGAGACAATGTATATGTAAAAGACAAAATATGTACTAACTAGCCTACCGAACAATCAGGAATCTAACAGAAAGAGTGAGAGGGGGCAGGGTCTAAATTGGGTGTTATCAAATCTTTTGTGAAAGTTAAATTAAACAAAGGGCTGTATGGAAAATTTATTTGGTTATTAATTAAAGGTGCTTTATAATTCACCGCTTTCCTAATGTCTCTGACAAGATTAACACGCATGTGATCAATGGTGAAAGTTTAACAATACTATGGTTGGGGTGTATAGTGTTGTGAATATAGTAGTGTAGTGTTGGTCCCGACGAAGAGACGGTACGTCTCGAAACCGATAGACCTTAAATCTGGTAGTGGTTTTTACTAAGTTAACTAACATTCTGGTTGTAATAAATTTAAATATTCCACTTACGAGCAAAAGACACAAAGTCATCATTCACTGTGATAATATTTATGCTTATTTCATAATTATTTGCCGATGCCTTTACAACTCAGCCTAGATAGGATGTATAATTATTATAACATCTACATGTGATGTTTGTTTCGAAATAAAAAGTATTCTTACATTAAAATATCCCAGAACACCATTAAAAACTACACAAATCAATAAAAGAGACATTTTATTTTATCGCTTTATGCTGAAATCGAAAACAGACGCTAATCCTTCAAATACTGTTTGCCTGAGTGCTTGCTGAAACATTTAATGATATCGTTTAGATGTTTCAACCAAAAAATTCTGGAGAATTCAACTATTAAATAGTATTTTCTTTTAACAATATTCTCACGCTATTATCTTACATAAAATAACAAAAAAATGATAATTAAAGCCAGAGGTTTGATCGCATCCCGGTGCATCCAAGTTGCTCACCATATTGCAGATGCTTATTCACTGAACTTGCAACCTTCGGACCAGTGATCACGGACCGAGTAGCAAAAAACCCTTTCCTGCCCGAGAGGCTGTCGTGGGTGTGGACATCCCTAGGGTGTGGAATTCCCAAGGGATTAAGTCCGAGAGACTTCACATCACTTGCAGGACGAATTCCTGGCAAATTCCGATAACATTTTATTAACATTTTGATATATTTTTTAATATTAGATTAACGATTAAAGAGTTAAGGTTGTTATTACGGTCGTTAGACATATTTAACTGTAACTCGTTGCGGATATTTTATACGAACCGTATGTTTTTCCGAGAAACGATTCTCGACGTTTCGTTGAATTCTTATTCAACGTCATCAGGAGGACGACCATTATCCGCGGAGGTAATCAGTCCGCCCTCTACCTCCGCGGGTATAGGTCGTAATCCTGATGACGTTGAATAAGAATTCAACGAAACGTCGAGAGTAGTTTCTCGGAAAAACATGCGGTTTGTATAAAATATCCGCAACCAGTTACAGTTAAATTAGATAAACGATATACAATTCAGCACACCTATCATTGTGATCTTGTTGTAGTATTGCTGTAATCTCTGAATCAATTGTGAATCTTGCTATATGATATGGTGTACATATATTCAAATTTCTATGTGCCATTGAAATATTCAAAATTTTCAGTTTTCAAGAAGAGATTCATAAAATGATTATTTTGGAGAAGCCCCAAAAGGGTGGTAGTTTTGTAAGGATCTAGGGAGTGGTAATGATTGATCTAAATTGCCAAGTTTTACTGTGATTTGTAACGTCCATATTCGTTTTTAGTGCCACACGCCTGTGACCTCTAGGCTGTCAAATCGTTAATTAAAATAGATTAAAACAACTACGATTTTTAATAAAAAGTAAGCCAAACTCTATTCCCCCGAAACAAGGAACTAACCACCTTCATCATCGCTTCTGCGCGAGTGGTTTATCGCCACAACAATCAAGGTCGTCACAAAAGACGGCGGCCCTCGTAGCCCAGTGGATATGACACTAGTTTCTCACACCGAGGGCTCCGGCTTCGATTCCCGGTGAGGTCACAATTAATCTATATTGGCTCAAGCATGGGCGTTTTGTGACACGCACCGCTTCTGTAATTGGGCATCTTGGCCTGTTGAAGCGGAAAAATTAAAAAAAAATGTAATTCTAAATATGTAATGTAATAATTTTGGGGCCGATCTTATTCGATACTTCTAAAAGAGCCAGTCAAACTTCTAAGACATTTTTCACATTAAAGTAAAGCAACTAAGCAAAAAAAAAAATATCTAACTTGTGAACATCATTTCAGTGAACATCTCGTAGCAGCGTGTAAATGACTAAAACTAATAATGATACGAGCATGGTGAAATTGGTTCAGTATAAAAGATATTTCTAATTTATTATAAAATTGATAGATTTATCCCGGCATCACCTTATTTAATCTAAGACTTTTAAGATTCTTTACAATATAAAAAGCTAACTGAAAGCGGAATTACAGACGTATCATTTACGACTTCTTATATTCTCAAATTGTTGGTATTGGTTGATAGAGAAATCGATTTATCGCTGTGCTTTGGATTGAATATCCACGTTTTAATCCCGGTGTAACCCAAATATTCGATCGTTTTTTACTCCCTTTATATTAACTCGTGGCGTCTGTTTGCTTGCTTGCCGTCAAAAAAAACTTTGGATCGATTTTTGACTCTTTTCCCGTGATCCAATCGAGCTGAAACTTGGCAAGTAGACTCGTGGTGACGATCAAGAAGATCTATCAAATTAAAAAAAAATAATAATTATAGTATAATTTAGGATTTTTAAAATTTTTATTGGTTTTTTCAAATTGGAATTATTAGAAAAGTTTGATTAACAACGGCGCGCGGCGGCCCGATAACGTCGCGGAATATTTTCTAAATTTGAATTACTCCGTCGGTATACATAATAGGTACTTCACTACGAATGTCGAACATCTAAATTGACTGACAAATGTTTTTAGAATTTAATCTTCAAAGCAAGGCGTGTCTTATCAAAGCTCAAAACATCTGACATTTTAGAAATATATTAAATTACCGTATGTTTAGTGTTATGTTATATGTTTTAATTCGTCTTTAATTATTATTATATTTTACAAAGAAAGGGAGTATAATAAGAACTTGTTTTTTATGGGTTACTTTTTTTTCTATCTGTGTTTACTTGATTTAATTTTTGTTTTAAATATCGCAGAAATATGATCTAAAATCACATTTCAATGTGTTTTCAAAATATAAATTGCAAATAAAACATTTAAAAGCGCTATAAGCACGTGCACTTGCATGTGGATATAATTTGATCTATACGTCATTTTTTACGGAGGCATCGGTTGGAAGGCGATGTTATATTTGCGAGACAAATAATGGCTACTTATTAATAAAGGTTGCCCGGTAGGTTGCGGAGGCTGTGCAGGTAGCCGCAGCCTCGCACCGCGGGATGAAAGTGAAGGCACTCTCCCTTATACGGACGGCAGGTGCGGACGGAGCTCCTCCGTGTGTGATGGACGCGTCGCGCTCAGCTGTCAGCTACTATTTAACAATAATGTATAACAGTAACAAAAAATATTAATCTCAAATTCGTCGAAGGAACTATCAACTCTTTTAAAAAAAAGCTATACCTACATATAACTTATCGTTGATGTGTGATACTATTCAGACTAAAGATGCCAAATAAATAAAAATGTATGTACATAGATGAAACACGAAATTTTATAACACATTAATACAAACCGTATTACGAGCTTCGTTGTAAAAACATTTATAATCACCTTTCTGTCTGCTATCCAATCTCGTTTAAAAAAAAATATATTTTTATCGGAACTTTCACGACTATGTATGATGTAAACCCTTTTATTTATATTGCTTTAGAGATAAATTAATTTATCCTTATGAATTTTTTAAGCGATATTTGGTTATCGTTTTAAACTGACAGAAACACCAGTAGTTTAAAATGTTCCAATATTTCTTTATTCAATTTCACGGATTTAAATAATGTTTTAACATGAAGCCAGGAAGGTATTTTTGGAGTATAATATAAGCATATAATATGTACATAAAAAAAACTATATTTTTTTCCTAAAAGAACAATACTTTTAGTGAGACTTTCAGAAAGAAGAAATTAATTCGTTGTACAAAATTTCTAAACTTACATCTTTATGAATCCGTATTTATTGGTTTTAGTTGATATGCGCTTGTGACTGCTTAATACGACCTTACGTCAAACAGATGTACAACAACATGCCATTTAGAACGACGCGCTTTATCACGTGTTTTTTTCTTATTGGTCCTCGATTTTAAAATATTTCGTTAGATGATAAAACAAAATCAAAACTGATAAAAAAATAAACCAATTTTATGAACGTTGCGACATTTTATACTTAAGCCCATTAGTGCTTTGTCTAAACAAAGTTACTGAGAGACCTAAAAGCTAATTCAATGTTTAACACTAGTCAAAAGTGACGTAAGTTTTTCTGCGTCACATTTTTGTTTGTTTGACAATTGTTTTAAGTCAGATTTTAAAAATGCTCGATAGCTATATACTTCAGTTATAACCGCTGTCCTCAAAGAATTGTTCTGCCTTTGTTTATGATGAGCTTCACAGCTTCCAGTCTACTCAAGCCAGAGGTTAATGCCTGCTGTACCAAGTATGAATCAGCAATTAACATTTAAAGCTCTCCTCCTTACATAATTATACAGTACACAAATGATGTACAAAATATATAAATGCCTTGTTACCGTCAAACTCATTAAATAAATGAATACAAAAATTGTTGTTGTGGAGGCTACTTAATTCCACGTTTTCCTTTTTAAAATAGCGAAGAAGATATCCTCGCTCTTTACGGAGACGAGAAAAACTAGAAATCATCTTTCTCCGTCGCGTTTAATTCCCTGGCGGCCCTTTTGATAAAAAAGTTGATCAAACACGTCTCATATCCCCATACAATCCCGCCGCATTATAATAATAAGGCCGGCCGCACTTTGGATACGAATTATTACGTACGTATTCGTACGACTATTTTCGTACGATTGGAGCGCGCACATTGATTGCGTCTTGCTTTGTCACGATCAGTTACTTTGACATTTCTCCAATGACGTTTGTGCCAAATGAATAATCTGTATCTTCTGGAAAACTCTATTATGGCAGACTTAAATAATGACAAGTTTCATGACTATCTATCTAATAGATTCACAAATGCTGGGGAGAATCGAAGTGCAACGAAAGCTCATAACATCGGAGAAATATTAAAAAGTTTTTTTGGTTCGAAGTACGGAATTATACCTCACCTTCATTAAACCAAATTATTTAACTTACAGGTATTTTTAGTTCTTTAGAAATCTCTATCCTATCTCCGCCATGATCTGCGCTGATGGTCACGTAGTTGAAACACTTTGATCCCACAAACATTTGTGGTCATCTGTCAAATTGACAAAATTTTCAATATCTGTCGTACGAAATCGCAAAAATTTCCGAACAAATCCGGATCGTGTCGGACGTCGTATCTGTAGGTGCGTACACGCACTACTAAATCGTGTGCAGTGTGCGATGTTCTATACTACTTCGAAGGTTAGGAATGTGCTTGCGTATTCGTACGTATACGTACTACTCAATTTCGTACGAAAACGCATCCAGTGTGCGGCCGGCGTAAGGCAGCTGTGTCCGTTGCACCTAATTTCGATACACCGGCTGAACGCGCAAGAGCCTTACATCTTTTATTCAATCACTCCTTACGCAGCCTTCGTTTTATTCCATTTCTAACGTAATTCTCGGAAGGAGTGCAAGCTTAACAGATTGTCATTTAGGGTTAGTTTTTATGATAAAACTTGCATTGATTTGGTAGCTTATATGTATAATATATAATAGATATATAGATATATATATATTATATATATATATTAGATATTTAGGTCCTTACATATGAAATTGGCGTTTTGCCGTACTGGCAAATTTGATCTAAATATCTTCTCTTTGGTTAGGAATTCCAAATCCAAATTTATACAGCTATTTACTCATGTATTTGTGTTTTGAAAATTATAATTCATTTGTTTTTTCCTCAATTGTTTTTTTCTTTGCGTCACTCAGTTTACAAAATGAAAAACTGAAATATCGCGTTATTTACGAGTACGAGTTCCACCCGGGGGCACCCCCCACCCAGTGCTGCAGAAACGGCCGGAGGATTAATGATGTGTATGGCGACGGTGCCGCAATAAGAAAACATCGTTGCATTTTTGGTTCCAACGTTTTCGTTCTGGAAATTTCGACCTGCAGAACAAACCCCGTGGACGGCCGGAGACCAAAGGTGATAATGAAGAATTGAAGGCTATTGTGGAAGCGGATCCATCGTAAACCACATCCGAGTTAGCTGCCGGCTGCGGTGTTAGTGATAAAACTGTTTTAATCCACTTGAAGCAAATTGGTAAGGTGAAAAAGCTTGAAAGGTGAGTACCTCACGAATTGAGTGAAGCAAATCAACAAACGCGCGTTGACAGCTGCGTTGCATTACTCAACCGGCACAATAATGAAGGGATTTTAAATCGAATCATTACCTGTGATGAAAAGTGGATCCTGTACGATAATCGGAAGCGCTCATCGCAATGGCTGAACCCTGCCGAACCAGCCAAACCATGCCCCAAGCGAAAATTGACTCCAAAAAAGTTACTTGTGAGCGTTTGGTGGACTAGTGCTAGTGTCGTTCACTACAGATTTCTTAAATCTGGCCAGACAATTACGGCAGATGTTTATTGTCAGCAACTGCAAACCATGATGGAAAAGCTAGCTGCTAAACAACCGAGGCCAGTTAATCGCTCTAGGCCACTGCTGCTTCATGATAACGCTAGACCACACACTGCACAACAGACGGCTACCAAATTAGAGGAGCTTCAATTGGAATGTCTAAGACATCCACCGTACTCTCCGGACCTTGCCCCAACAGATTACCATTTTTTTCGAAATTTGGATAACTTCTTGCAAAGGAAAAAATTCAACTCCGATGGGGCAGTCCAAACCGCCTTCAAAGATTTTATCGATTCCCGTCCGAATGGTTTTTTTAGTAAAGGGACGATGAACTACCTATGAGATGGCAAAAGTGCATAGATAGCAATGGTACATACTTTGATTAAATAAATATATTATAATAAAAAAAATCGGCTTTATGTTCCTCCCATACTAAAGTCCAGTTCAGATGTAAGGACCTAAGATATAGATATGATGTTTGGGTAGATTATATATATATATATATATATATAGGATATATATATATTATATATACACGTTACAATGAATTTTGTTCTTTACATTGAAAAAATTGGTCACTTTTATTTAGAGTATACGTTAATCTTGTGGCTCATACAACAAAGCAGGGCATTCTTTTTAGTATACTTTTGATATGCACGATTTAAGATGGGCGCTTAGTCAACCAGGCTAAATTTACCATTAAACTCAGATTTAATATCTTCTTCTTCGGCGGTCCTTCGTTACGAAGTGACGTCTGTCATGTTTCATCGATAATGTATAATATATATACCATGTTTTGTATGGTATATCTATACTAAGAACCATATCGCTATTCCTCGCATATCACAATATTATATGACAAACCATGGCTCAGTAACGCTCGTTAACTATCGTCATAACAAATACAGCCGCAACATAATTATCGACAATAATTATCGCTTCAGCCAATATAGCCACAACAGTGTAATTCAATCGATAGCATAGATGATTTAAAATGTATGTATTTCCTTTCAATTATCGCGGTATACCACCGAGCGATAAATATCATAAACAATTAAAAATGTATGCGAAGTCGTGACATGTAAAATTAATCATATATCCTTTTTTCAAATCGCTCTTTCACGTGAAAAGAATAATATATAAAAAAAAATGTATCATTCGTGATGTGCATAAATTTCTTAAGACCCAACTCTTAGTTAACAGTTACAAATTAGATTATCCTGATTATTCACTTGACATATTTCCCGTTATTTTGGGTAATTTAATAAATTAAAATCTGCGCTAAAGGGACGAAGATTTTCTAGCATGACTGAACCAACAACGTGAGACAGATACTTAACAGTATTTCTTCAATCTAATTAAGTATAATAATTTATTTTAAATAAAAACACAGTTTTTTTTTCTCTGTACACTTCTTTGTATGTTGGTAACTTATTATTTAATATTAAACTTTAAATCTAAATCCACTTGCATTTGTTGCATTCCGTGCGTTTGATGTAATTCAATACCTTTTTCTTATTTAATTATTAATCACATTATATTGTTAATAATTATATAATTATTAATCACATATTATACCATCGAGTTTTTTATATAATTTTTGTATTTCAAGGTTCGATTTTTAGGTGTCGTGTTGTTTTTAGATTATTTTATATAGCTGGTACGAGGTAGTTTCAAACCGTTTTCGGCATTTTATTTTGCTGCTTTCAGGTGTATTACTTTTGTTTTAGTGTCATACAAAATCTACTTTGTTTATTTGTTTATTTGTGGATGAGTAGCTTGTGGGCTGATATACCCCAAGATTTGTACAATACCATTTAAATACATAATATCAATTGAATAGTACTAGCAAAAATTTAACAATACAATTACAGAAAGAAAAGAGGAAAAAAATATATACATGTATAAATATAATCGTTGAGCTATTTCCAAAAACTTTTCTAGTTTTCTTTTGAAGGTATCCCACTGTGGTTGCTTCAATGTCGTTTCTTGGAAGCTTATTCCAGATATCAACCAAGCGATTTAATAAGAATTTCTTCCTTGGAATTGTCGAAAATGCTGCACGATTCGATTTGAGTTGGTGACGTCTGAGATTATTGGTGTTAAGGTGGTATATGTTCGTCAATTCTAGGCAGTTATACTTGTCAGTTAGAATCTTGTATGTCTCAATCAGATCACCTGGCTCACGTCTCTGTTTCAACGTTGGCTTATACTTATACATAATATGTAATTGTTTAACATTTCGCGTTTTCTTGACGTAAGTTTTAGAATTTTTGGACGCTTGTGTGAAAAATCTTTGGTCGATAGAGAAAGAATGAACAAATTAGACGTGAATGCAAAGCTGGCTGTAGTGTGGTAGATAGAATAAAGAAAGCAGTGCTGAGATGGTTTGGTCATGTGGAACGTATAAACGAGGAAAGGATGGTTAAGAAAATATATGAGGCGAGTGTTGAAGGCAACAGAAATAGAGGGCATCCGCGAAATATCTGGCATGATCAGATACATCAAGCGTTTGAGGATGGCCCTGTTAACAACCGTAGAACTTGTATGAGAAGATGTATGAATGTGGCCGAAGCGAAAGTGGTCTGCCAGGATAGAAGAGTGTGGCGTTCAACGGCGTGATTAGTTAGTTAGTTAGTTAGTATTTGAGTTTATTACGACGGATCAGATAATGTCCCCGAGAGTGACAAGCCCGAGCAACGAGGTGAACTGACATGAAAAGAGCGAAAGACATAATATTATCCTATCTGCCCTCCCCTACGAGAGCGGGGCGTGATGTTTTGTATGGAAAACGTTTTTTTAACCGACGCGTAATGCGCGGCCTGACCATTCAACTCGCGGCGGTCCGGTTCCTATCGATCAACCGGCGATAGTGGTCGAGCCAGTTGAATGACAGTGTTTACCATTGAGTTATACCAGCACAACGAACGCTGATGATTGCCTTCGGCTGCGGGTCGCCCCCATTATCTGCGGATCGCGATCATTTTCTAACATCCTCTGAAGCAACTTCAGCTTGCATAAGCGTCGCTGACTTTGTAAATGGTTTTGCCACCGCGTAAGCTGTGCAGGTATATCTACAAATGGAGGTGCCCATGAAGAAATATAATGAGTTTACATAATTAACGTATTTATAAAAGCACTTTCCCACTTACAATTATGAATTAATTGTGTAACAATTTTCATTATGTTATTTACGTCAACTAAAGTAAAAAAAAATATTATTTCTATTTAAAAAGTAATGGAAACCTAAAAGGTTTATGGGTAACATTTTTACATGATTCAATATAAGAAGATATAATAATATAATTTAGATACAAAGGCATTTTTTTATAGTTGGCCGAGTTTTTGGTCTGTTGTGGCAGGTCATTGTACAGTTTTAGTCCTTTGCAAATTAGTCGGGATTGTCCTGTTTTTGTTTTGGCGTGTGTTGTGTGATAGTTTTGAGCCATTCTAGTGTTGTGTTGGTTTTTTTCGTGTATTTTGTCTAAATTTATGTCTTCGTCTTGTATTTCGCCAATTGTTAGTTCGTGAATGATTTTAAGTGTTTCGATTTTTGTAATGCTTTCGATATTTAATTGTTGTGTTATACGGTATACGGTTTCAGTTGATGTCTGGTATTTCAGATCATAGACCATTTTTAATATTTTGTTGTGCTGTCGTTGGAGTCAAATAAATGTCAAGTAATTGAATGTTTCGGCGTTAACTTTGTAGAAATCCATTACTTACAAATTATGAAATAAAACACTGAACTTTGTTTTTTCCACTATTTTATATTTGAGACTTGTTACACTACATGTTTCGGAAACGTCCATTTCCTTCATCAGGTGAATTAAGACTTATCGTATAGGTGAATTAAGTCTTAATTCACCTGATGAGTTTCCGAAACATGTAGTGAAACAAGTCTCAAATATAAAATAGTGGAAAAAACAAAGTTCAGTGATTTATTTCATAATTTTGTAAATAAATGTCTACTAAAAATAGGTTTAATAGACTTATGATGTTGTTAAGTATTATAAATTCATCTTTTGAATGAGGGGCTACCTGAGTGTGTTTTTTTTTAATTAAACCATTATTCTGGACATCTTTGGTCATTCACTGAATGATAGTACCTTTCTCTTTTTTCAAATCTACTTGTAATTTATTTTTTTTGCAAATGTTTATTTGATTAGTATTGTAATGGTGCGTATCTATTACAGCATATTCTAAATCGTCCAAAAAAGCCTTATGATTTGAAATTTGGATTAAGATTGTGATCGAAGGACGTTAGAATTAAGAGAGTATTAAAAATAGTTTATGTGATCAGAAAATTGAAGTGTTGATTTTCAAATCATTTTAAGCACGTTTAGAAGAATTATTTAAAAACTCTGCATTATTGATAAAAAAATAAATAAGAAAACTTAACAATGAAATCATGACATTAATAAAGAAAAAAAGTTTTAATCAATGGAAAAATCTGCAATAGAAAAAATTGAAATATACATATACGTATAAAGAAAAATACTTGATCGTGTTTATGTATATACGAATATTTTAAATAAGGTGTTATAAAAAATTAACCAAAATTTATTGTGAAAATACAAATTGTATTTCATTTTATTTTAATGCAGTCTACTAGATTCTTCTAGATAATATATGTAATTAAAAGAATTCTGATTGCTCCCAATTCTTGGATCTGAGCAGATTATTCTTTTATTTTTGCACCGAACGCATCTAAACGCGCACTCGGGCATCTAATCTCGGTGCCCCGTTAAGCCATTTTGTGATTTCTCCGCCAAAAAGGTTTAAAAATATAAAACCCTTCCACACAGACACACACACACTCGAGACACCGCCTGAGGGTTGTTCGAAGCAGGTATTTCTGCTGCAGCATCGAACAACTCCACACTGGAACACCAAACATTGAAAGCTTTGAGCAATAATTTTATATCCAATTCGAATATTTAGAAAAAAATAATATTACCCACTTCAAATTATTGTTTAAGAGATTCTACATTCGAAACTAAGAAAATATAAATCATCGCGCAATACTTTATTTAGGTATAACATATTCTATATTACTTATATATAGTTTTAGGTTTGAGCGAGTAAAGTCAATTAAAAAAAACGAATGGTTTTCAATTCATGAATTTTCAACTTCAAAATCCTGCAAGTATTTATTTATGTTCGGTGATTTTTCAGGGTGGACGGCTAGTTATTTCCATAAAATTCTTGGTCTTCTGGTTTCTGCATCGAATTCGTCCAAGCTGTACATTTAATATCATTAATCCATCGTGTTGAATGTCTCTTGAAACCTCTCTGGCCTGTTTATCATCTCCGTTTCTGCGTTTGTGTTTAATATTTGATAACTTATGTTTAATATTTATGTTTAATATTTGATAACTTTTATATCTAAATTGGTATGGATTGTTTCCTAAATTTTATCAAGTATCATATCCTTATCGCAGTTTTATAACATTGATCCAAAAATCTTCTTAATGTTGAGTTGTCCTCTTTATTTTTCGACAACATTACCTGTTAATCAACATGATCATGCTCGTTTTAATAGTTAAACTGTTTTAATGCAACTTCTGCACTTCTCGGTTTGTCAATAATAAGTTTGTTAGAAGAAGAAGAAGTTGTGTAAGAAATTTTACTTACCAATTCATCATCTGATTTCAATTGGATGATGTAAACCCTTTTGTGTTACTTTGCTGTACAAATTGTGCTCATGAAGTTTTATAAATGAATGCATAATATTTTGACGCTAAATAAATATCTTTAAAAATGATTGTTCAAAAATGTGTTCAAAATCAACTTTGAAGTTCAAGATCTCAAGGTAGCAATATTGGGATGTCAGATCTCTATCCCAACACTTAATAGACGAAAACAAAAATTAATAAACGATACGTAGATGTACGTTGGTGGTGAGGTCAGAGGGAGAAAGAAGTACATGACAATTATCCGTCAAACGTCAAATATAAATATTTCTCTTTTCTATAGTCTAAAGTGACAATGACAATTTTGCCATAATTTTACACTGTGGGAGGAGAAATTAATAAGTGCATATGAAATAATCTTTTTTCTACAGAATTTAATACAGAATTAGTACTTATTACTTATTTCATGTAATTTTAATCGAAACATGATAGTTGTGAGGTAACGTTTGCGGCAAAGGGCAGCTGTCAGACCAACAGGAGAAATCGGACATCGCAGGTAAAGGTTTTTAATTTGAAAGAGATACGTGAAAATATACAAATTTTCTTTTTTAAGTACGAGAAACACCGAACAACGACGTATACTTACGTCTCGTTTATTTTATTTTAAATTTTCTTCTATTGAGTGCCGGGTAAAAATCTGACATTCTCATATTGCTATTTTCAGAATAGCACAGGATATCTTATTAATAGTAATATATTAGTTTACTTGGGTTTTTAGCGAAATTTAAAAGAAATTTAGTTTTAATAATAATCATTAATATTTAATTTATTTTAAATTTCTCTAAAAATAAATATGGATTTCTACAAATTAAACACAAAAACCATAAATAAAAAAAGTTAACTTGGGCTTCGAAATATAGAATTCTCTATATCTGGGGTAAAAAATGTTAATTCTCATCTAACGAACCGATGACAGCTACTGTACGATAAAATTTATGAAAATATATTCCTAATATAATTATTTTGAGCTACCACGCTTTTATTTAGCCATTGCTGAGAAGGCCAAGCTCGGGGCCGCGGGCGCGTTACTTTTAATAGTGGCTCATTAATGAAGAGTTATCTGTCTCCGCCGCCGGTCAGCCGGTCAGCTGGTCACCCCACAGGGTCCGCTGGGTATAATAATCGTGGCCGGTAGCCAGCGGCCACTCCTCATACGTATAATATTCCCGTCGTGAGGCCGTCCGACAAGTTACGCGGAGAACGCGAGGCGAAAAAAAAGAAAGAAAAAAAAAGAAGAAGAAGAAAAAAACGGGAGCCGGTCTAGTGTCGTGTTTACGACGATTATGTATGGATCAATCGCGGTCGTGTTGGACTATTTTGACAGCGGTGTCGCAGAAGCTCATTATGCCTCGAATCCTCATCAACAATCGAGCAAGGACCTGCGTCGTTGAATCCATCATTGAGTGAATGATAAAATTTGTCAATTAATGTATATTATAGATGTCTCACAGAGACGAAACTGTATTTTTATGGGAAATTAGGTATAGAAGTCATTTTTCGGTGTACATAGGACTTACGACCTATCGTATGGTTGGCTTAAGTGATCACCTTACAAATATGTAACGTTCGCCATTTCCCCCCATGATGGAGTATTCCATGTCTACTAATTTTTTGGAAGTTGTATATATTTGAATTGCATGCCACACTTCATATGTGTGTTGTAACCACCTTTCGTACGCGGCCTGTGACAGCCATTTTCATTCCCCCTAAATCCCCACAGACGTCGCTAATTATTTTAATATCGTTAATGTCGCTAATGAGAAATCTACAATTGATTGGAATTTTGGGGGATTTAGGGGGAATGAAAATGGCTGTCACAGGCCGCGTATGAAAGGTGGTTACAACACACATATGAAGTGTAGCATGCAAATATATACAACTTCCAAAAAATTAGTAGACATGGTGTATGGGTGAAAATGGCGAATGTAACATTGTGTAAAGTGATCACATAAACCAACCGTAAGATAGTTCATAAGTCCTATGTACACCCAAAAGACTTCTATACCTACTTTCTACAATATACATTAATTGATTAATAATGTCTTTGTGACATGAAATCCAGTACTGTTCTGAAAGATTTGAACAAACTCAAATATTCTAAATTAACATTTTATTCAGATTTTAATATTTCATAATATTCTGCCAGATAAATATTTAATTTCGAAATTTTTTCCCAAGAATCCAAATAAAAGTCATGCTTCTTGTTCCCACTGCACTATATATATATATAGATTTATTCTAGCTCAAAACATATATTCTTTAGATGATCAGGCTGATTCTAGATTGTAAAACCTATGTTCAAATTAATTAAAAAATACTGCTTTATAGCAGGGTTAGGGCGCTAGGGTATCCCTGACATCAGCGTAAGGTACTTTTTTAAACGCACGCAGTTAAATCGCGAACTTATTGAGCCTCCTCTCGGATGAATTTTTTATTGAAGCGAGTACCTCCCGCACATGTGTGTATAATGGCGAATCGATTTCCACAGTAGCCGACCGGCGTCAATGTTTTAGTAGACAATTTTTTTAATTTGTTTTAACTTTGTTGTTGTTCCGAACTGCCGAGCCTCGTGATTCTGCGCACGTCACGTGGCTCCAAGGCCTCTTGGTCAAGATGGCTCTAAAAGTTAATTATTATTTTAAAGTTGTTTCTTCAGAGAAATGAAACATCTCCTCGCGCGGTCTTTCTTCATTCGCGTCACGAGAGCTTAACACTGCGTTGTGTTACCGCGACAAGTTTATTGTGGATTGCCCGTAAAATTAAGGCTGCTTCTACTTGTGGTTTATACGCTAACGTAGGTACATACTATGGACAAAATGAAACAATAATAGTGACATAATAATATTTTCGAAAGAGATTTTAAAACATAATTAAGTCCGGGGTCTATAGCAACAGAGAAGAGAGAGAGACGAGAGCGAGAGATAGAGAGAGAGAGAGATAGGTAGAGATATATATAGCACTATGAGAGTAAGAGTAGAGGGAAAAAAGATATAGAGAAGAGAGATATATAATATATATAATGTAAACCAAATATATATATATATATATATTATATATACTATTAGGTCCTTCATATGAAATTGGCGTTTAGTATGGGAGGAACATAAAGCCGATTTTTTTATTATAATATATTTATTTAATCAAAGTATGTACCATTGCTATCTATGCACTTTTGCCATCTCATAGGTAGTTCATCGATCCCTTTACTAAAAAAAACCATTCGGACGGGAATCAATAAAATCTTTGAAGGCGGTTTGGACTGCCCCATCGGAGTTGAATTTTTTCCTTTGCAAGAAGTTATCCAAATTTCGAAAAAAATGGTAATCTGTTGGGGCAAGGTCCGGAGAGTACGGCGGATGTCTTAGACATTCCAATTGAAGCTCCTCTAATTTGGTAGCCGTCTGTTGTGCAGTGTGTGGTCTAGCGTTATCATGAAGCAGCAGTGGCCTAGAGCGATTAACCAGCCTCGGTTGTTTAGCAGCTAGCTTTTCCATCATGGTTTGCAGTTGCTGACAATAGACATCTGCCGTAATCGTCTGGATAGATTTAAGAAAACTGTAGTGAACGCGCACTAGTCCACCAAACGCTCACAAGTAACTTTTTTGGAGTCAATTTTCGCTTGGGGCATGGTTTGGCTGGTTCGGCAGGGTTCAGCCATTGCGATGAGCGCTTCCGATTATCGTACAGGATCCACTTTTCATCACAGGTAATGATTCGATTTAAAATCCCTTCATTATTGTGCCGGTTGAGTAATGCAACGCAGCAGTCAACGCGCGTTTGTTGATTTGCTTCACTCAATTCGTGAGGTACCCACCTTTCAAGCTTTTTCATCTTACCAATTTGCTTCAAGTGGATTAAAACAGTTTTATCACTAACACCGCAGCCTGCAGCTAACTCGGATGTGGTTTGCGATGGATCCGCTTCCACAATAGCCTTCAATTCTTCATTATCAACTTTGGTCTCCGGCCGTCCACGGGGCTTGTTCTGCAGGTCGAAATTTCCAGAACGAAAACGTTGGAACCAAAAACGCACTGTGTTTTCTTTTGCGGCACCGTCGCCATACACATCATTAATCCTTCGAGCCGTTTCTGCAGCACTGGTGCCACGGTGGAACTCGTACTCGTAAATGACGCGATATTTCAAGTTTTTCATTTTGTAAACTGAGTGACGCAAAGAAAAAAACAATTGAGGAAAAAAAAAATGAATTATAATTTTCAAAACACAAATACATGAGTAAATAGCTGTACAAATTTGGATTTGGAATTCCTAACCAAAGAGAAGATATTTGAGATCAAATTTGCCAGTACAGCAAAACGCCAATTTCATATGTAAGGACCTAATATATAAATATATAAAGAAATTTTCCGTGTTTCCCTACCCGCCAAGTTTTCTCCACAACCAGCCGCAACTACCCTCCGGTGGTTTTGGTGGTCGATAGCCCTTGGTGTCACATCGAAAATATGCGAGTTTGGTGGGGGTAGCTGTGCGCGGGTGGGAGTGGGTGACGAAAATGTGCTTTCTAGCACATTGTTTTGTTATGGGAAGGCCGCAAATGCTTCAGATTGTTTCAATATAGGTGCGTCGACCGTGTCGGTGAGTCTAGAAGGTTCCGGAAAAACCTGATCTAGAAAGCTCTGGAAGGAGAACCTGATCTAGAAAATTCCCCAAAGTTCTATAAGGTTCTAAACTGAGTGATGGAATGTCTCAGTGTGTCTAGAAGGTTCCTGTGTACATTCGATAAATTTCTTGAAAGTTCTGGAAAGAGAAAGTTCTATGACGATCACGGTGTACTAAAAATCTACGCGTGCGAAGCCGTGCGGCCACAGCTAGTATATGTATATTCCTCATCATGCCATTAACTTTTAAACACAAATATTTAAGAGAAAAATAGTTTTCCGTAACTTCTTCTTCTTCTTCTTCTTTCTCAGCCTTTTTCCCTCCACTTATGGATGTAGGCCTCTTCCATTTTCCTCCACTCATCACTGTTTCTCCCCCGTCGCATCCAGGTGCTTGCTGCTTGCTGGACTATGTCATGAAACCACCTTTTTGAAGGTCTTCCAATGTAGGATTCTGGGTGCCCATCAGTATCCTCCTGTCGGCAGTGGTCTGGACTTATGTCCTCCCACCACATGTCCAGCCCACTGCTATTTTAATTTCGTAATACGGTCCATAATATCGGCAACTTTTGTTCGCCGTCTTATTACTTCGGTAACTTCAGTAGCTACTGTAAAAATCACAAATCGTAAAATTTGTTTTATTTTTTTAAAAACCTCTTTCCTGGCAGTCAACCTTCATATAAATTTAATTAAAAAGCAATACCTTTGAATGAAGAAAGGAGTAATAAATTTCGAAGTTTTGTTTATTTCTAATATTCTGGTTCGAGTCCCGTTGGAAATAACTCTATGCTATTTAGATAAACATTTTTTCTCTAAGTAATTTATCCTATGTTTGATTAATCCTAAACTTATGCTTTGTTTATACATATAAATTTATTATTAATTATCTTGAGTTTGGAATATTTCTTCGGCATTGTATGGTACAAGTTATTGGTACGTGATTTGGTAGTTATTAATTCGTAATCTAAAAAGTTTTTATGGCTTTACTGTAATTACGTTAGCGTTAAATATATATGGTGTATAGTGTTGTGAACATAGTAGTGTAGTGTTGGTCCTGACGAATAGACGGGCACGTCTCGAAACCGGTAGACCTAAAATCTGGTAGTGGTTTATACTAATTTAACTAACACTGTTATAATGTCTAACCACAAAGTTAATGCTTAATTAAAAATATTTAAGTATCGATTTCAGTTTCTTTCACATGTATGATTATTCATCGCCGAATATTATCGTCATTCAGAGTTTTTATATAAAAATATTTTTTCTGTCGAATAAAGAACTTTAACTGTTCAAATCAATTCTTATTCGTTCAAAATATCTCTCTATCCATTGAAATAATCCATTTTAAAATCAATACGCTTTATTTATTAATAATTCGCATCTTCATCGCCCATTTCTATTCATTCATTCTAAAGCTTGCAACCTGCTTTGAATGTTTTCCTGACGTTTCCTAGTTTGTATAGAAGAGTGGAACATTAATTAGCTGACTCCAACATTTCAATGTTGTGTTTAACTAACCGCAGAGAGTGTATGCGCAGAGACTAATGGAGTTAATTTCTGTGAGCTGGTTAATGATTGGGCCGGTGATGTGTTGATGATGATTAGGTTCATCTCTAATGCAACTTTTTTTCTTCTAAATACAGCTAAGCAATTGTCCCTTTTTTGTTCTCAAACCTCGCCATCAACTCGACCGAGAGAGATAACCAAGCGGCACGAAAATAAATAATATTATAACGCGATTCAAACACGATTTAGAATTTAACACACTTTTTTACAACTATTTATCGTACCTTCAGTCCAGATAGATTACCAACTTTTTACAGATTCTCCGAGAAAACGAGTAATTACAATAATTTATCGGTTTCTCTGGACTGCGGAGTAGCTGCTTGAGAGTATAATTTTCGTTTTTTCCTCCTGTACCCACCTCTACCTGAACACGCACACACACAGGCATCTTACGGGTCAATTCTGTAGGTATTGTTACGAAATTTGTTGCGAGGATCAATGTGTTCTGACGAACAAAATTTTAACTCATTCTTCGATGACCCCATGTTCTATTTCTCAAGATTTCAGTACAAGTCCTTTTCATAATTGTAGTAGGTAGATATGTTTTAATAGATGTTAAATTTGTAGGTACTTAAATAAGCATGATGGCAGCAAATAACATTCTACTTTGTAGGTACACGTCTACTTTTACCGAAAATAACATTAATAAAACCAAGTTTTTACGCATATAATTTCATTTTCATCTACATATCTTTAATTTCGCGCAAGAACGCCCGCAGCTGTCATTTCGTCTACGTGACGTCAAGCCTCAGTAAACATTGCATTATGTCTATGGCAACGTTTCAAAGACACTGTGATGGGTACCGGGGCGTAACGTCATTCGCTCTGACCGGTGTTTCAGTTAAAATGGCGGATTGCACAATTTTACACTTTTATTTTATTGAAAATCTTATTAATCTCAATGTGTATATTAAAACTGGATCATTTTTTAGAATCTTTTCAAAATATTCTCTTCTCTAAAATCACTTATTCTTTAATACTGTCATCATGCCTATTATTCATGTGTTATTAGGTGATCTGCTAGTACTACGGACGATTCAAATTCAAAGCCGATTTCGCGACTGCTCTCCAGAACTTTTGGTTTGAGTTTACTTCTTCTTCTCCTTCTGCTTCATCTAGGACTGCGTCCTGTCATTGCTCGGAGCCTGTTCCTGGGATACAGATGTCCAGCTATCTCGCCATCTTTTATGCGGTCTTCCTGGGAGTCTGGTACCAGACGGCAGTACTCACTACTCACTACTCTCTCAGTACAAGCTCTCTCCACATGATCTCTCCAGTAACGTCTTCTAGATCTTCCCCATCGGACAATATCCTCGACGTCACAGGTCCTTCGTATTTCGGAATTCCTCACTCGGTCTCGGATTGTCAGTCCCGCAATGGGTCGGAGAGTCTTCATCTCAGTTATTCTTAGGAGATTTTTTGTTCTGGTAGTGTCAGCCCTTGTCTCGATACCGTACGTCATGATTGGGCGGACACAGGTCTTGTATATCTTCACTTGGCTCTCCTTGAGCATATGGTCGTTTACTGAAATATTTATCTTTCTGGAATATTCCGATTTCTCCAGAAATCCCGGTCCCGAGCTACTTCTTCATTGTGCGATTGAGTTACATCTTTCTGACGTAATCAATCCACCTAATGTATCAGCAGCCACTTGTAGTTAATATTAAACCTACTTGTTGAGACTTGCATATTTTTGGATATCTTATTATATCTATAATTTTTATTAAAAACCTGCGGCTTTTTTCCACGTTTATATTAGTTTGTATTGACGTAATTATATAATCGATATTTCACCGGCTTTCCAATATTCAATCCAGTTGAAATTTTGCTTATTCTTGATGACAATACATGAATCAATTAATCCAACATAATTAATTAATCATGTTTAATATGGGAAATCAATCAAAGACCTAACCAAAATATGACGCTAGTTACATACTGAGGTGATTTTATACACTGAACTATATTTCATTGTATTTATTGTTTAGTTCTTAAAAATACCCTAATGAAACTTAATTAAAGCAAAACCGGTTGGCATATTAACAAATAAATAGTGGTTTTATAGTAAGTAAATATGTTTAAGTTATTTATTATAAAATAATAATAAATTGTCGCGTGTTAGTTCTATTTTATTATACGTTATTAAATAAATACCTTCTTGTTTCGTAATGAACATTTAATACTTATTAAAAGTTTAAATAGGAATTCTCAGGTTAGATTAAGAAATACAATATTGCATCTCTTTTAACTGAGCACAATTGTATTTTCTTAATTTTTTCCGATTAAATCTGTTGATGACGGGCTTAATATTCCCAAATTGCCACTCGTAACGGTTATGGCCGAAGCGCTGATGTTTTATACAGCGCATAACTATTACAATAATCACCAAGAGTGATCAAATCACTCTCATATATCACTCCCAACTGTCATCGATTCCGTTCCTCGGCCTCTTCGCAGCCTCACGCCGCGCCATGACGAAATCCCATAATGCCTTGTAATTAAAATAATTATTTTATTATGAAGAACCTGTCTACGGAATTCGTAATGTTATAATATGCATATTTCTAATAAAACTCTGCATTCACGCGGACAGCTGTTAATGACAAATTTAAATTAGCTTATTTATTGAGCTATTTTTACAAGCACTAAATTAAACATTTTCGAAATTAATTATTTTTTTAGTGTTCACGACACGTAAATAATGTTTTTTTTAAATATTTTATCACTGAAACGATTTTATCATTTATTATCATTATAAAATTGTAGTCGTCTTTTTTAAGTCATTTTCTGCGACAGATATTTAACACAGGACGATCAAGAGAAAAATGACTAAGGGCGAAATACATGAACTAGCCACAACAAAAAATAAAAACCACTTTTTAAAATTAAATACAACCTACTCATGAAGAAAATGGCGAAGACTCGAGCCTCACCCCAGAAACTTACCAATTAGTGATGTTATTAATTTTACCACAAGAAAATTTGCAAAATACTTACTACGAAAATTATATAGCTTTTGTAACACTATTTAATTTGTAAAAATGCAGTGATATTTAATGAGTCATAAATAGATAATAATAATTATATTCCTCATTCAATTCAGCCGGCCTTCTATGCTAGTAACAAATTAAAAGAATACAAAATTAATAACAAAGACAATGATAAACCCATAATGAAATCATGAGTATAGAAGCTTAGTTTTAACGATTGTGATCATTTTTATATATCGGGAAAAAATAAGAAAACTTTGATATTAGGGTTAAAAAACATATCAAAGCTTCAACTAGCAATGCTGGGTCGGAATTTGCAAAACACTTAATAGAATATGACCACTCATTTAATAGTAATACAGATTAAAAAAATTTAAATACTAGTTATAAGATTCAACAGATTAACAACTTAGAAATACTTGAAATTGGGAAAAGAGTATATATTAAATTCAAGTATAATAAATAACCAGACAAAATTTGTGCACAACCCACTATTGAATACATTTGCACCTAAGCATCCATCTCCATCCAATGATATTCCCTAATTAACACCACCAACCCCCCACCCACCTCACCATCCCCGACACCGTAACACACTTGCATGGTTTATATATTTCAATTTTAGTACACAAACAATCCTGAAGAAGAGAACATTGTTCTCGAAACATGTAGAATTTATATCTAATAAAAAAAGTGATTTGTGTTTTATTGTCACCACAAAGTTCAAACCTTCATTAAGAAGAAAAAATATTAATCTAACAATTCATAAATAGCTGTAAATATGTAGATTCTCAATAAGGTAATAGATAAGCGTACATTATGAATACTAGTCAGACTTTTGTCAATCGAGAGAAAATTAATTTAAGAAGCGTTTTTTTTAACAAACGAGAGATTGTGCAACGCTCAAAGAATCGACCTTTGGGTTCGAAAGTACTTTGTACCCACTCAGTAATGTAATCATTCAAAATTACATACTCAATTTTTCATTTTACAATTTTTCATCTCGGATAGAAGCATTCAGCATCATTCTCCCCACCCACGTCTTATACTAAATTGGGTAATTGGGTACACCTGTACAAGTCATCTTTATATCATCTTTATATATCTTTATATCATATCATAACATAATAGTAGTATTCAACATTACTATATTTTACATTTTTCATATTCAATAACGTTCACGTTATTATTTTTAATCGCAGACCCTGGTTAAAAACATTTCTAGAAATGAAATAACTTCAACTTTTATAAAGGGTTATTTGGAAAACATTGATAACCTCGGAGAACTATATTCCTGGCTTGACAATCAATGGTTAAGGAGAAATGCGATATCAAAATTTGCATTTTTTATCAATATTTCTGACTTATTTTTGTAAAACTTTGGACTTATCATTACAGTACCTAATATCGAATTTGAAAAATTCATTCCCTTTAATACAAGTCAAATAAAATAATAAAAACCTTCGAATTCCAATTGGAAAACATTCCAATTAGATCCAATATTTAACTTGTATTGAAACGAATCATTTTTTCGTGATCGATATATGTTACTGTAATGATGGTTCAACGTTTTGTAAAAAATAAGTCAAAAATATTGAAAAAAATTCAAAATTTGATATTGCATAACTCCATGACTATTGATATTACGTCATAACTGCTTGAAAGTTTTTCACTAATAATTAAGATAGGAATGTAGTCCTGTGAGGTTAATAATATTTTCCAAATAATCCTGTACCTATATTGATTATTATTTAACCTACAAACTCCAGCTAATTGGTAAAATTACGTAAACAAACACACACCTAGAAACAATATAACATCTCGTGATCCCATCGCGGAAGATTCTCGTTTGATACACGTTATGTACCAGTAGAGTTGTGGGTGACATTACCAGGATATTACGTACACGATATCATTAAGATGTTTACACTGTACGACGCCCCTAGTTCCTGTATTGCTGAACAGAAATCAATTGAGACGACAAAGCAAGACATTACAGCATCTTAAAAAATATTATTTGAACACAAAATATTATCCTACTGTAAATATCTCAAGAATTTAATGTACCATCACTCACAAAAATAAACAAAACTCCATATGCCAAATTATAAAGATTATCTTATAAATAAATCCTACCCCTTATATTATACTAGTACAGTAATAGACACTATACAGGGTTATTTGTTAAACATTAATAACCTCGCAGGACTATATTCTTGCCTTGATTATGAGTCGAAAATGTTCAAGCTGTTATGACCTAATATTTTTTTTTCAATATTTCTGACTTACTTTCTGTAAAACACTGGAGCATCACTACAGCAATTTATGTATGTATATGGAATATTAAAAAAATCATTCGCTTTTATACATATCAAATAATAAGACAAAAACCTTACAAAAAACATTTTTCCAATTTCCGCAAGGTTTCAAACATTTTATTTGATTTGTGTCAAAGCCAACGAATTTTTAATATATTCAATATGAATAACTTTAATGATAGTCTTACATTACCTTTACCATTACTAGAAATATTGAACAAAATGCAAACTTTCCCAAAGTTTTAGCTACTACAAACTATTAAACTACATATTCAAAATATTATGATTTATTACTAACTCATACGTATACCACGTACGCACACACACGATGAGATAATTCTTAAAAGTTAGACAAACGAAAGGCATTTCATTCTCTTTTAATTGCTGCCTGGGGTTTCTATTATTTCACACAAGTATCGAAAGGAATATAAATGGTCATCGGACGGATACTATTACACAAGATACCTACAATAACCGCTAAGCAAGGCGTGAAACGTTATGTGTAGACAAAAACTGAGAGCTGTCTTCAAAGAATCTTGTAAGAGAAAAATCCGGAATTTCTAAAATTGTCCAATCGAAAATTTTATAAAAAAATCCACGAATATTGTGTACTGGGACGACCAGCGATATTTTTTTTTTAAATATAAAATATTTTGTAAATGAAATCAAGGGTAAACAGTTATTTTCATTGGGGCAATAAAACGCAATATGTTTCTTTCTAATTTCCATCATTATCAAGATTGTTTAAAACATTCTATTCAATTAACTTTTATTCGTATAGAGAATAAAAAAGTCTAAATATTAATAAAAATAAAAAATATTTTAATAATAACCAAATAAAGAAATTGAGTCCCTTCTGTTTCTTAAAATAGCGATCCACCAAGCGTGTCAACTGTAAAACCAAATTCATTTCCCCCAAGGGGTGATTTGTGTTTTTTGACCCCCGATTTGTGACGATGTGAATTTTTCAATTGAAACAGCGCACCTATTTTCTAGGAAAACTCAAGAGACTGCAAATAATATCATATATCAAAAATAATTTGTTAACATGGCGAATCATTTTGTTTTGCTTCGATTCCAATGCCAAATTCGAAGACTATTGTGCAATGTTTGCCTGCATGAAATGTTACGTACAAGAAATATAATTAAATTATTAAATACATTGAACATATTCAGAAATTCCAAAAACATAAATCTGGTTTAATATTTAATCTTCTTTACAAATACTGTTTGTAATGTAGTCTCAATAATTTACTAGGAAAACTTTATAAAGCTTTTAAAATGCAACTGTTAAGAAAAAAATGTGTAAAAAATGAATTTCGAAGATTACATATCTTTTTTAGATAACCCCGATAACAACAGAGGTTTAAAAAATTATAGTTTATTTCAATATTATCAGATGGTTCGATCTATAGATTAGAGAAAACTTTTCAAATACTTCAGAAAAATATACAAGTGATGTTGTAAACTACTCGGAAATACCGCAAAAAATTAAGAAGAGTAATTATGTCAATAGTTAAACGACTATGGCTAGTGAATGATCTGAGTTTGCATACCTGTTTGCGCTACTACAAAGTGACCTCCCTGTCTAACCCAGGGAATACACCTTGATAAAATATGAAAGTAAACATATATTCATACAATTAAAAACAATTAAAGTTAATATCATAACAATATTTTGAGACAAGTATGGGTTGCATTTCCGTATACTTTTTATAAATATAATTACGTTCCTCGAATTGACTTTGGCAAGAATACATCACCACTTCTAAAGGCATCCTGTTAGATTTACGAGAACTACAGTTGTGTCGAGTTTAGCAAATTTATTTATCTCAAATGAAAATAAAACGATACGTTTTTGAATTAAATTCCATTCAATGTTAATTTAATCGCTTGGTGATAGTGTTTTGGCGTCTCTATTTTATTCGACGCAAATTTAATTAATCTACTTAAACGGAGGTCATATCATTGCCGAATTATACGTAAATTCACATAAAGAGATATACTTTTCGATCTTTTTCCACCCCTAAATTGAATATCACGCAAAAAAAAACTAAATCAAAGTAATTACCCCGTAAATTTGCGCTGGTTGAATGCTTTGACTGTTTTAACGGTATTGGAAGGTCGTAAAATGTTCACAATTACCCGCAGAGTCTTAAAAGGTTCCTACAGTTTCAATAACCTACATTTTAATACAAAACCACATTCTATTTAAATACCATTATATTAAAAAGTAGATCACTTGTTAAATTTACATTACGTACACTTGTCATGACAAAATAAACCAATTAATGAAATAGCCAACTAGTACGTGCTTCGATCTGCGTATATACAGAGATCAAAATATTCAGTCAGGTGATTAATCTCACTCTAGATCAGCGTCTCAAAAATTCACATTACAAATGATTCAGCAAAAAAGATTTATCATAACAAATAGATAATGAATTATACGCAATGACAAATAACCTACATTCCGATATCATAACCTTAACATTTCTTAGTCGATCAATGAGACAACATTTTTAAAATTAAAATTAATCGGCTAGGAAAAAAGCTTTCGTTGTTTGCACAAACAAATCATTCTGTCAATTGGCGGCAAGGCCCACTGTTTAAGTGACGGAGAAGTCGATTATTTATCGTGATAGAAATTTAATCAACGATCGAAAATTAAATGCTAATAAAATATACGAATGCTTGAAAAATTGTGTTCAATTGTAAAATCTTTAAGGAACCTTCAAAATATAAAAAAGGGGTGAAAAAAATATTACACAATAAATTGTCAATCAAAAATATACAATAAAACACACCATAACAATAAAAATATTTTATTTACAATATGGCCTTACCTTCACACAACTATCGCACTTTTATATATTACAATATTTTAGTATGTATAAATATTTATTTTATATTATAAAAAAAAAAAAGATGCAAATAACGTAATATTACCATTTTTTAAAAAGGGTAAAGAATTGTGTCACAATAAAAAGATATCTTAACATTAAACAATTTCTCGAATGGTAATAAAACTTATTTAAAATAAATAATTCAATTTTTATAATGCATTGGGTATACATGTAAATTAGAAGAAATTGTTATCACGTTACTTTTAAAATGAGAAGAATTATACAAGAAAAATATTATTGTAATATAATAAATCCATACATTTTATTATAGTATGTTACATATATTGTACAATAATATACACAAAAAATGTATTTGAATTTATGCTCGTATCTACAAAAAATGCCATTTTAGAATCGCATTAAAATGATAAGACGAAATGCGTAGATTTATCAAGAAAAGTCGTTTAAAACTCATCTGTGTGAGACTAAAACATACATTTTATTATTGTATGTTATATATATTGTACAATAATATACACAAGAAATGTATTTGAATTTAAGCCCGTATCTACAGAAAATGCCATTTTAGAATCACATTAAAATGATAAAACAAAATGCGTAGATTTATCAAGAAAGGTCGTTTAAAACTCATCTGTGTGAGACTAAAACATATATTTTATTATTGTATGTTACATATATTGTACAACAATATACATAAGAAATGTATTTGAATTTATACTCGTATCTAAAGGTATCTACAGAAAATACCATTTTAGAATCACATTAAAATGATAAGACTAAATGCGTAGATTTATGAAGAAAGGTCGTTTGAAACTCGTCTGCGTGAGACCAAAACGTAACATAATACGTAATTCGTCAGATTACCAAGAAATCGTGTTGGGGTGCCATGTATGTACAGTTGAAAGGTGAAAGAAGCGTGCGTCTAGTGGACTGCTGTCGAAATGCTACTCACTGCCCGTCATGTCCGCCGTCCCTGCGCCGCACGTCCGGGGCTGCCGGCCGCTCGGCCGCTGCTCTCGGACTGAGCGACCGCCCGATGTGTGCCGCGCACACCCCCTGCGAACGGGCTCTGGGGCGGGTTGCCAGGGTTGGAATATTTTCCCCGAATCGGGGAAATTTTATAAAATCCCTTCCGGTCGCTCAAGAATCTGGCGCAGGAATCGAGCGCATTGTGAGTAGTGCAAAAAATAAAATTCTTTACCAGAAAAGTTTGACCGTAAAGGGTGTAACTAGAGATCTAGGTGTGGAAATGACTCGTAAAACCGACTGATGGGGGAACATTCTAGAAGAGATCAAAGTCCATATGAGGTATAACGAACCACCCTCAAATACAAGTAATTGAATGTATCGGCGTTAACCTTGTGGAAATCCATTATGAACAAATAATGAAATAAAACAATCAACTTTGTTTTTTTCCACTTATATTTGAGAACTTGTTTCACTACATGTTTCGGAAACGTCCGTTGAATTGATTTATTATTTTTTCAATTGAAAAATAATAAATCTAAAAATCCTAACAAATTACACTGTAGTGGTATTTATAAACTAGAATGTGGGGATTGTGAGATGTCATATATAGGTAGGACAGGCAGATCAATTGAAAAAAGATTTAAAGAACATAAAAGGTGCCTCACAAATCACAATTTTTCAGAATACGCCAATCATATTATAGAAAATAACCACACTTTCAGCAATACAAAAATACACATCCTACATAAACAGACATACGGCCTTAAACAAAATAATTTAGAAACACTTGAAATTCATAAAAACATAAACACAACAAATAACATAATCAATAATCAAATACAACCCTTCAGATCACCCCTTCTTACAATGTTCCCGATCTCCCACCACTTAGATATCCCCTCCACTTCTACCGAATCCACAACCCACACACCAAACAACCATTCCTACATACCTCAGTCTTAATTCACCTGATGAAGGAAACGGACGTTTCCGAAACATGTAGTGAAACAAGTTCTCAAATATAAGTGGAAAAAAACAAAGTTGATTGTTTTATTTCATTATTTGTTCACCCTCAAATACATCATCACCAGAGTTATTTAACTCATCAAATATCATATTATATGCGGGATATAATACCAAAGGCAGCAATATCAAAAAATATCATTGCAGTTATCGAGAATTATCATTTATAATGTACTGAATTCGTGATTTTATAGGAAACATGATTTTGGAAAGGATAGATACGTAAAATCTACATTTAAATTAGTAATCCTCGGTGACTGCATTCGAAATATTTTTTATTTTTTGATATTGCTGCCTTTGCGTTTACACCCCACATATCATATGATAATAAATTACCCCCTAAGGTGTGCGGGTATGCGGCCGCACACTTATAAATGTTTGTTCGTGCACATGTTCCCAACCCCACACATAAATAATAAATATGCGATTCCAGATATTGCCTCAACATTTTATTATTGATTTGAACTATTGAACTTTAATAGGATGGAGCACCAAAACCGTGTATAAATAGATATATTATAGATGTCTCACAGAGACGAAATTATATTTTTTATGGAGAAGTAGATATGGAAGTCTTTGGGTATTCATAGGGCTTACCTATCGCACGGCTGGCTTAAGTAATCACTTTCCACAATGTAAAGTTCACCATTTCGTGAAAAAATAGCGGGAACGTTGGTGATTAGTCATGTATTAATGCCGCTATAAAAGTCAGTTGTACTATTAAATAAAGTTTTCATTAATATATGTACATAGATAGGCGAAAGCCCAGCTTCTAACAAAAATATTGTTATACATTTTGTAGATTAGTCGAGAATCCAGTTAAACTAAGCAATCAATAGAAGTAAATATGTTAAATATTACAAATTTGGTTCCTTTCGTGTATGAGAGTGTAGCCAAGTGCAACAAAAGAGCCATTAAGGTCAGTACTTTTGCTCAGATCAGGTATTGTCTAAATTCGAGACCACAATGCCTTGCGGTGTATTGAATAATAGGGCAAGCTATTCGAATGAGTCGTTACCTAATACACAGAAGTTATTCTGGCTTTAATATCAAGACCTTTTGATATTAAAATATTTTACCCCACAGATCAGTGCTTTTCAATCTTTTTAATAAAGCGACACACTCGATCCTCTTCCATACTCTCAAAGCACCCCACATGGCTCTATATAAACAGTCGAGGAAGAATGATAACTTTTTTCACTTCATTCATTCATTGTCTATCATGAAAATGTTTGATGCTTTGTGATAACATTTTGAAGATAGTGCCAAACCACCAGTTTGCCACACACCGTTTGAAAAACACTGTCATGAAGGATTATAATATAGTCAATACCGCAAGGCAATGAATATAAATCACTATTCCAGAAAATGGATTGTATAATATAATTGTTGATAGCATCGCGATGACCTCAAAATATGCAGTTTCGTAATGGTCTGTTCAAGATTCATGAATTCTAAAATTCCTCTATTTACTTTTCGAATCGAAACTTTTGCAATAATGTAGATTAGAGCATACTATAATTTACTGTTTCTCCAGTGTTACACAAGAAACAAGTGTTGTAACAATAAATTATATATATTGAATGTACGGAGAAACTATTGAAAATGTGTTGTCGTAAGTTATTGTTGGTTAACTTATTTTCACAGCGTGGGAATTATCTAATGCGTGGGAGAGTCCTACAGCCTTGGAACGGCTTCACGCAACATGTGTGCGTTGGGGAGATATTAGATAAAGTATGCTGTCTTTGAATTTTACGTCGTTGAAAATAGGTCAATGTAAACATTCAATTCTTTGTTGAAATTGGACAATTTAATAAGGTTATCGTAACCCACCATCATATTATAGGTTCTATGGAAAGTAGTTAATCAATGAATGCTTTAGTTAAAAATATTCATAGGTTTTCACGGCCGTTCAAAATCTTTTGTATATAGTTTTCTGAGATATTCTGCCGTGTATATGTGACCTCTCTGGCCAATCCATTGCGGATCCCATTGCAGAGTCCATCATCAGAGCTGATGTGATGGGTGTGTATTGAAGTGTAGGTTAAGTATTGCCTTGCAATACCGGTATCAGTATCGGTATTGCAAGGCAATACTTAATAACTCCATCACATCAGCTTGATGATGGACCCTGCAATGGGATCCGAAACGTCGGCAAGAGAGGTTACATATACACGGCAGAATATCCCAGAAAAATATACACAGAAAATGCTATAGTTTATTTAATTTGTTTTACATTTAACAAATTCAACGTCAATTTTTCGAATATATAGCTTTCGAAGAACAAAAAATCATTATATATTGTTGTAGTGCAACTAAGCGACTAGTTCTTTGGTCCAAATTAGTACCTTGGAAAGAAGATTATCTTGGCACAACTTTGGGCCTGTGAAGACCTAAAAAATGCCATAAGTGTGGACATAATCTGGCTAAAGAGAGCCTGAAATTAGCTGTGAGATCGATCCAGGATCCAGAAAGACTCGTGAAAAGTACAAAACGATTTTTTCTTATCTTATTGGAGCCAGTTTATGTCAATATTGACATGAAAGAGGAAAGAAGAAGGAGTCAAAATACTAGCGTGTGATAGATATCCTTTAAAATACTTATACCTAAAAAAACTATTAATTGTATTATTTGTATAATTCTACTTATATTATTTGATTAATTACACCTACATGTTTCGGAAATACCTTTCCGTCGTCAGGGTGTCATATATATGTCAAAATATCAAAATGAATAATGTATTATGTTTATGTTTTTCTAAATTATTTGAAAAATTATTTTTAAATGTCATTGCTGTACTGTACTGTTTCCAATAATTGCGATACTGTGCTGTATCGCAATTATTGGAAAAATTTTTAGAATTGGGCTAGTAGTTAAATTTAATTGATCATTTATAATATTTTGTTTACTATTACATGCTTTACTAATTTCTAATGATTCTAAATTATTCAATTTCAGACCAAAATTATTTATATGTAAAACAGAAAGTCCTAAATTTTTATCAAAACCGTCATCATTTTCTAATAAATGATTTGCAAATTCAAAAAAAAAAAATATACTAATACCTACTCTCATTGACACTAAATAAAATTGTATTGAAGTAAAGAACCTGGATGTGCTACATGAACTATTAATATTGAATTTTTTTTTAAACAACAGGAATAGATGACTGATTTGTCATTACAAGTTTGTTGAAAAAATATTTAATTTCTCGTAGGTTTAAACTTGGACAGAGGCATGATTTTCTGTTTGATATATTTAAAAATTGTATTTCAGGGAAATTTAATTATCGCCACTGGCAATATTACGTACAAATTTTTGAGCAGGGCGCATGCGCCAAGGGGGTGAGTTATTGATCCCGGTGGTTGGTGGTTCCGTGATCCTGACACGCCCCTTCCGAAATGACGGGCAGGGGAGGAACACACCGCGAGGTCAGCATGATGAACGATATCATTTTATTTCCAATTAAATGGGAGGTTCTGCTTTATTACCAACTAATTGCAGCCTCGCGAATAATTTGCAGAATTGCTGATGAAGAATGACAGTTGACTATTTAATCTTTTTTTACATAACATTAAGTACTAATTCTTATATTTTAGAACTGTATTTAAGTGGTGTTGTTGTCTGTAGCTGAAAATATATTTCTATTGTAGATATATATCATTGAAACTGACAGTTTTTGCCGAGAAGTCGCTATTAATTTCAAATAAAGACGGTACACACAGAATATTCTTACTGTTTTCTAATTTAGTTGAATACAAATGCTTATGTTATGAAAACAGCACTAACTACAAGGCGACACATAATACGACGCCTCTGTTACTTGAAGAGCTGTGTATCCCAGACGACTTAAATGGAAAACGCCAAACTCTGAGGTCAGCCACTACTTCAGCTGCAGGAACGAATCAATTATTACCAGAAGACTAAGGGGAACTCTCTTCCCTCTGTCATATCGATCAGCGCAATAGAAACAGTATTTAAAAAATACTCAAAACGCACTTTTTTGAGAAATCATTTACATAAATTCGCAATGTTAAATTTTAAGTAGTAGTGTAGGACCAAATAATTTTTGTGTTAAGCGCCCTTTATGTGAAATTTACTACGGTAAGGCTTGCAGATATCTATATTTAATATTTTTAATACCTTCTTTTTATCAGTAAATAATAATTGCACAAACAAAAGTTAAGGTTGAATGTTATTTTAAAATATTATTTAAAAAAATATATTTATAAAATTGTGGTGGCCAAAGTATTTCTCCCCGAGTTTTGGCTAGGCGCCACGGGTTATGAGCGCGATAAATGAGGGTTGTTCGTAAATCATTCCGAAATAAGGATAACTTCAAAAGTTCATTTTATTTAACTAAAAAAATATTTTTCAAAGCTTTAACATGAACCGAAAAGCTCACTGAAGAATTTAAAATGAAAAATTTTACATTTCGTTTGTCAGGTTGAGTTAAAAAAACAGACTAGAGGTTAGATATAATATATCACAACTTTGTTTTGAAAACCAGAGATATTATTTTTAACTAAATATAAGAAGAAAATTTATGTATTTCCTTTTTTTTAATTTAAAAGTAAATAACACGTAGTTGTCTTAGTTGTTTAACAGTAGCATATAATTTCGATAATAGATTCTGAAATCTCGAAATTGACTATTCAAATATACAAAAAAATATATAAAGAATTTTACTGAGGGAAGATAACTCAAATGAGATAACATTATGTTTTCAATAGATTTTAATGACCATCATAAATACCAGAGGCGTGTACAGAGAACATTGAAGCATAACTTTTATGTAAACATATATCGGGGTAAAATATCGAATTTTTCATATATATCTGATAGAATATTATGAAATATTAAAATCTGAATAACATGCTCATTATTGTTATAAGAATATTAAGAATATATTATTATCTATAGATTATTAAGAATATATTATTAAGAATATATTATTTATTTTGATTTTTTCAAAGTATATGCTTAGGAAAAAGTGATGCTTCAATGTTCTAACTGCATGCACCTGATCTCAAGTTAACGCCAAATTCATAAATAATATAAGATAATAATTTATTTATTTATTTAGTAGAAAAATACATTTTTTTTACAACAATACTTCTACATGAGTAATATTACTCGTGAGTAGGAGAGAAGTATCATTATATTTTAAATATATTAAATAGTAAGTAGTACATACTATGTACCTATATTTAAGAAGAAAAAAGTACTTTTTATGCGATAATTATAATGCAATTATGTGAGACAACAGTAAAATAAACTAATAATAAGCAAAAGATTTAAAAATGAATATAGTAAAGAGAAAAGTAATGGAAAATTTTAAGCAAAGATAATTACATTATGCAGTGTAAATAATATTACATTTAAAACTACATTTTATAAAAGAAATACTCTAAAGAATTATATAATAAAATAAATACACAATTTAGTAATAAGTAAGTAGATTACATATATATAATAAAATAAAAATTTAATTAATTCTCAAAGTATTCTTTAATATTTTTCTTAAAGGCCTCAAAATATTTTTCTATCCTCATTTTAATCATTGAACATCGCTTAAATGCGAATTAATATGACATTTCTGTATACATTATTTCACTGATTAGATTTATTATCATACAGATTGAATAAATTTTACTAAAAGATGCAATAAGTTAACGCGGTAAGCGAGTAAGGGATCAGGCTTTATTGTGACTGTCGTGGACTTTGAGGTCCATGCTAAAGAAGAAGATGAAAAATCTCTCCTACTATCTGCCCGCTGACGTATTGTCACCAGCCATTGATTCACTTTATGCTGGTATGTTTTGTTCTTATTCTAATGTGAAAGATTCATTGTTTAAACGCTGACTTGATCTCAGTAGTTCATTTGGTTAGGTGGAGTGATGATCAAACCTTTATTTTAACCAGTTACTCACGGTAATGTTATTTGAGATTTGTATCTAATTGTATGAACGATTGGTAATTGAGTTGTAGCTATTGTCTGGCACCGATGATTTCCCGTTGAATTGCAAAATATCAGTTATCACCAACTATCGATACAATCGGATACAAATCTCAAATAACGATTATTGTGTAACCGGTTAAATACCATCACTTGTTAGGTTAGGTGAGGTTAGATTCAGCGAATAGTGGCGGGAAGATAACATGTAAGATATTTATTGTCACAAGACTCTAGAAACAGAAATAACTACACGCGTTCGAATATTTCCCAGCACTCTGGACGATTTGTAGTGAAAAAATTAGAAAATACCGGTAGTGTCTGGAATACGCTGGAATAAATCAGAAACGTCTAGAAAATCGTGAATATAAATACACGCGCAAGACGCGCGGCGAAATCAATTGATGTTTTGACAGAAGCGTAACTAGGGATAAACGTGCGAAATAGTGCGCGAACTGACCGGCAATAAATTAAGAGAGTACCTATCGGGCGTTCAATAGTGAATGAGTGCCATCCCAGACGTGCGAATATTCCACGTTCGAGTGATTAGTGACAATTAGTTTGAATCACTAACACTGCTCCAGTTACGTTCGTGATCAGTGATTTACTTTCGTGTTAAATAAAACTTTAATTTCATTTGTTTGTCATCGTCTTCATCATCTCACCGTCGTAATTCTATGACACAATTATGCAGTTTGCGCTTTTTACTTTCTTTCTTTTAACTCGTGGCGTCTGCTTGCTTGGTTGCCGTCGAAAAAACTTTGGATCGATTTTTAGCCCTGTTCCCGTGATCCAATCGAGCTGAAATTTTGCAAGCAGACTCGCGCGACGATCAAGAAGATCTATCAAATTTTCGTTAAAAAAAACAATAATTATAGTATAATTTTGGATTTTTCAAATTTTTTATGTTTTTTTCACACAATTCAGTAAGCTGTATGGAGATTCCGACGCATGTGGTAGACACGAAACCCGAGAATGAGAAAGGGAGTATTGTAAAAACTCGGTTTTTATGGGTTACTTTTTTATTTGAAATACCTTGGATAAACCCTCGCGTGATGCGTCGAATTAGAAGCGAGACTCGCCTATTCGTTACATGTCGTTACATTTTCTTGTTAAACCCGAGAACAACGGTTCTGTCAGCGCCGACAGCGTACCACGTGTCGCCGCTCGGAGGATGACGTCACGCGGTACGCCCGTTCCGCTATTGCTACAACACACGCTCCCACGAGGGATCCGCTCGATCGGCGCGGCGACCGAAAAAAATCGCCCCAGGAGAAAACGCTTTCAATTTTAAAATAGTAATACGCTGCGATTTGCATACAATCACGTGTAATTTTAATAAGCAAAAAATTGCGCCAATAAAATGCATATTATTATTGGTGTGTGCTGCAATCCGCGCCGCACAGACGTCTTGAATGAAAATTTAGCCGGACATGATGTATTTTTTATTAATACGGTTTGCCTGTGTATCATGTATGAAAGTGTGTCACGTCAGTATGTATAACCGTTAATTTTTTTTTTAATATTCTTACTCTAGTTTTTTCAGTGCTCATATATGCAGCAGAGACTTGCATATTACACAATAGCGCCAAACGAAAAATAGACGCTTTCTAAATGTACTTCAGTAAATGATGTAAGATATCCAGTCGATAACGGGACGCACAAATGCCTCAATATTGCAAAAAATAAGCTTTTCCTACTAAAAGACGACTATCCAGGGCATGTAACCCCAGCATCGACATAATTTACATGACACAACCTCAGTTTAAGAGAGAAATTATTTCAATCCTGACCGAAAATAATTTGAGCATGGACTCTTCGGAAATCACCCTAAATAAAAAAAATTACTGCCACAAAGACGCGGGTATACATTTTTTGACCTGGTCGACCTGGGAGCCTACGAGCCTATTATGTCGTGCGGAGATTGTGAACTTCGTTCATCTTGTAGTCGCATATTGTACCATACTTGTATTGTATAATGTATTAATGTTTTACTGTAAAATGTAACTGTACTAATCACCTTGTCCTAAATGATTATCCATTAGGGTCATTCTGACCTGTATATAGTCTTTAAATTAAAAATAAAAAATAAATAAATAATCTTCAGACGGCGAAGACTTAGTGCATGCGTCTGGCTGTAAACACCCTGAAAAACCTTGAAAGTAATTCACAACTGATACTTGTGGAGTTATAACACGTCCTGTGTCAAAACTGACATAAATGGAATGACCAAAAATATGTTTTAATCCGAATTAAATCAATCGCCGTACCAAAATTTTAGCTAGTTCAAAATTGCAATCAAAACTACTAATTTGTATGTAGGGAAGTATGTTTAGTAAAGACGGCAAGGCTGAGAATGATATCTTATTGGTGCTCTAAATGCAATTATAGCCAATAAGAATCTGTCGAAGGAAGCAAGACTAGCGGTACATAATGGCGTTTTAGTGCCAACCCTGATGTATAGAAGTGAAGCCTGGAATCGGCAAAAGAGGATTGAAAGTAGACTGAATGCGGAGGAAATGCGGTCACTAAGGCGCCTGTGTGGAAAATCTTTCGTCGATAGAGTGAGGAATGACCAAATTAGAAATGAATGTAATGCTGGCCGTGGTGTGGTAGATAGAATAAAGAAAGTAGTGCCGAGATGGTTTGGTCATGTGGAACGTATGAACGACGAAAGGATGGTTAAGAAAATATATAAGGCGAGTGGCACGATCAGATACTACAAGTATTTGAGGATGGCCCTGTTAAAAGCCGCTACAACCGTAGAACTTGTATGAGAAGATGTATGAATGTGGCCGAAGCAAAAGTGGTGTGCCAGGATAGAAGAGTGTGGTGTTCAATGTTCACTGCCTACCCCTGAAGGGAAATGTGATGGTTAGTAAGTTAGTTAGTTAGTTAGTTAGTTAGTTAAAAAATTAATCGTCCGCTGCAGCTTTTAACAATATGTGAATTTACACTAAATTAATTTTAAACTAAACTAGCTGTGCCCGCGCTGCTTCGCACGCGTAGTTTTTTAGTACACTGTTTGGATCGTCATAGAACTTTCGCGAACCTTATAGAAAATTCTCCTTCCAGAACTTTCAAAAAATTTATCGAATGTACAGGAACCTTCTAGACACACCTACACATTCCGCCACTCAATTTAGAACCTTATAGAACTTTCGGGAATTTTTTAGAACCTTCTCCTTCCAGAAATTTCTAGAGCAGGTTTTTTCGGAACCTTTTAGACTCAACGACACAGTCGGCGCGCCTATTTTGAAATAATCTGAAGCATTTGCGGCCTTCCCATAACAAAAAAATGTGCTGGAAAGCACATTTTCGTCACCCACTCCCACCTACGCACAGCCACCCCCACCAAACTCGCATATTTTCGATGTGACACCAAAGGCTATCCACCACCATAATCACCGGTGGGTGGTTGTGGAGAAAACTTGGCGGGTAGGGAAACACGGGTTTCTTTTTATATATATATTGATTAAAGAATCTAAACTTTCAAATTGACCACGTTAACGTAGATTGGAGCCGTCTGTGCGACCGCCGGCGCCGCGAGCTGAGAAGAATGGGCTCACAAGAATGGGTGCAGTGTGAAAAATTATATAAAAAATTCTCATTATTATGCGCGCTCGGTTTTCGCATCAGTGAAAACGAATGCATTTGTGATTTAATTAATTCCTATAGAGGGGGCTGCTTTTTCACTTAGACAGCGACCGCTTTGATTGAAGTTTCAAGTATAAATAAATAAAATAAAATTAGCCTTTATTGCTGTTAAACTTATCAAACATTCTAATCTTATTAATTAAAATAATTTATTTTTTATTTTTACTTCCTTCTTTCAACTCGTGGCGTCTGCTTGCTTGATGAAAAAACTTTGGATCGATTTTTGTTCCTTTTCCCGTGATCCAATCGAGCTGAAACTTTGCAAGTAGACTCGTGGTGACGATCAAGGAGCTCTATCAAATTTTCGTTAAAAAAATAATAATTAAAGTATACTTTTGGATTTTTTAAATTTTTAGTGGTTTTTTCATTCAACTCAGTAAGTTCTATGGAGATTCCGACGCATCTGGTAGACACGTAACCTGATTATAGTATAATTTTGGATTTTTGGAATTTTTTTATTACTCCCATTCGTAGCGTCGCCCGACCGAAGCCCAACGCGTAGGTTAAGCGCCAAAACAGTTTCCACTAGTAAATGAGAAAGTAAGTATAATAAAAACTTGGTTTTTATGGGTTAGTTTTTAATATATTATATTATTTAAATTATTCTGAATTCTCAGCTTTCGGGTCATTATTTTTAGAAACAGCTTGTCTTTCGACGCAGGCCTCCTCTAAAGATTTCCATTTTTCTCTATACTTTGCAACTCTGATCCATTCTGAACCAGCCACCTTTTTTAGATCGTCTCCCATCTTTTTTCTCTCCCACCTTTGTTTCTTTTACCGTCTCTTGGATACCACTCTGTTATTATTCTGGTCCATTTCTCTTGCTTTTCTCTCAACATATGTCCAGTCCATCGCCATTTTAGTGTTCGATATACAGAATGTGCCTGTTTGAATTGAGTTCTGTTTTTTATTTCTGTTAATTTTACTTTATCTCGATAGCATAGAAAGAAGTGTCATTGGAGTTAATAGAAGTTTCAAGTACACCAGTATGTAATTTATATTATTTATTGCTTTTTAATCACCGTTATCGACTGACTGAAGAGATCATAGCATTTGAAATATAAAATAAACTAAATATCATCATTATTAATCAATTTGTATTGACCACTTGGAGTAAGTACACGTCTACCGGCTTCGATACCAATGTATCTTCGTCAGGACGGACGCATACTAACTACCCATTACTTATTTTAACAAACAAATCAATTTTTGAACGGGGGCGTGGCTACAGTTATGGTGGGGGTAATTGACATGTGGACGCCGAAATGGGGAATATATCAAGTAACGGGCTATTCATAAAAGTTATCTGGTTGTTAATTACATTGTCTTTTGTTTTTTTTTTTAAGTATTATCTATCAGGAGCATGCTGTGAGAAAATTGAAGCATTTACGTAGTCATATCCACGATCAACAGACTTTCCATCCTATAAAACACAAATGCACAAATTGGAGATATTCTCAACATAATCTTTACCGAAATCTCCTTAACTTTAAAGTTAATTTATTTCATTCAACTTTGTTAATACATATATGAATACACGTCTTTGTTCATACTGATATACACTTTATAATTGTTTTTACTTAATTTGTGATTTATGTATTTGTACAGATAGATATTGTGTTATAAATTTAATATGTATATATGTATGTATATGTATACATTTTTAA
>JADDOH010009176.1:0-131687 GCA_016648135.1 Agrypnia vestita | reverse complement strand
TTGTAATAGGTGTAAACCGTAGAAATAAAATAAATAAATATAATTTGAATATATTTTTTTTAAATAAAAAGACTTATCTTGTAATATTTCTATCACAATTATCATCATACATTATTCAGACTTAAACATAACATAATATTCTGTCGCAAAAATATTTTATTTCCATGTTTTTTCCTGCAATCGATATTTGCATAAAAGTCATGCTTCAATGTTATCACTGCACGTGCCTGGTATTTACAATTTTATTTTTCGAACATTAACTTATTTTTAAAAATATATATATTCTATTTAATATAAATTAAATATTTCATTTAATATATCATTTACTATAAAACAAAAATAAAAGTATTGTTACAATTTGTATTTTGATATCGAAGAGTTTGTCGGTTAAAGCATATTTTTTTAACTATTCGAAGAATATTTTTTCTTTTTCTGTATGAAGGCTTGAACTTTGTGGTGACATTATTATTAAAATAAAACACAAATTATTTTGTTTTCACCACTTTATTAGATTAAAAAATCTACATGTTTCGAGAACAATGTTCTCTTCCTCAGGATTATTGTGTACTAACGATCTTAAAAGTTGAAACAAGCAAAAGTGTTAAGGTGAAGGGGCGGTTAAGGGGGTAGGTGAGGGGAGGGGGGGAGGTTCGAGGTGTTAATTATTATGGGTCATTTGGAATATTAAGTGGAATTTTTTCTCCTAACAATTGGGAAATTGCACTTGATTAATAGTTTTTAAAACAATCTGTCAATATCCCACATTATCTGTAATTCAGATTAAGCAATTATTTAAGATAGAGGTTCAGGGGGAGGGATGGCAATTGTCGGAGCGCAGGATCCTAAATAATAATTGTGCAAAATTGGCTATATTCGTTCAGAAGGTGTAATATTGTACAGGTGTTTCAAATTAATTCAATGTTTTTATTTTAAACTTTAAGTGTTGCAATAGGTACCATCAAATCTCTACGAGCTAAATGAACAAACGCCATTCGCCAATGCAATCAATTGACGAAACCAGCATATGGTCGACTCATGCATGTTGTAGGTACAGTTATTATTCTTGACTTTTTGAATTTCGCAAAAAATTGAATAAAAATAGTGCAGAGTTAATATACAAAACTATAATAACTCCTCACATCAACTATTGTGCTACAGTCTTGTATTTGGTTAATGAAGGAAACATGAAGAAACTACAAGTGATGCAAAACAGGGCAATGAGAATCATATTAAAAAAAAGTAAATACACCAGAATTGAAGAAATGAGAAAAGAACTCAATTGGATGGAAATTAAAAAGTACTTATTTATAACGTTCTCATATTTATACATAAAATTTTCAATAACATAATGCCAAAATATTTTTTGAACAAAATTATTGTAAATAGTGATGTACATACATGTAACACCAGAAATAGGAGTAGAATATGAATAAAGTATATACACAGAATTGTCTAATGTACAGAGGTATAAAAATATATGATGAGATGCCAGAAAACTTGAAGAATATAAATAAGATTAAAGAATTTAAAACAAATGCTATAATTATTGTAAAAATACTATAGAATTGTAGAGCATGAGATGTATTATTTATTGTAGATTGTACCATAGATTAGATTAGATGAAAATTTAAATATGTAGGATGTTATGGATAGTATATTAGTAATAGATTTAATGATGTAAATACTAGTTAATATACAAATTGTAATATTAACTAACTTAAGAAATAAATAAAAAAAATAAAAAATATTTTTTTTATATATTTATATGAGCCTTCAATGAATCTAAAAGATATTATCATTGTAAATAACTTTTACGCATTTTTAAATATTTTTAGTATGCTGCTGAGAATGATAAATTATTATTCAATTAATCTTAATGCTACTAAAAAATAATGTACGTGCATAATGCAATACATCAGTGATGGAAACGTAGGCATGTTAAACACTGCTGCATTTTTAAACGGGGACTTCCCATTGGCGTGAAGAAATACGAGATGTGTGAAGGGTGACTTCTCGAGTAAGAAGCTCGGTGATGTTAAAAACTCATAATTTGTAACAAAATGGCTGAAACAAAAGAATGTTGGCGTTGGAGCCCGAGCGGTGGAGGAATGCGAAATATTCTTATTGTGTTGGGGTTATGTATCTTCTCACGGACATTATTTTTATTACCGCCATTACGGCACCCGTTTGTTTCAATCCCGAGTATCCAACGGAGACTTTGAAGACCAAAATGAAAAATTCCTCTCATTATGACGTCAAAATGACTTATCGTCTACAGATTTTTTTCAAGCAATCACGCGCCCATCTCCCTAATGACCTAATAATCATGTGTGAACAAGGAACTGTGTGTTTCTCTTTTTCTGATTATATCGTATTTGTTGTACAAATAAATGTTACAAAATCTGTAAACAATTTATGGCACTTCTTTTTTAATTTTAACACTATCGTGATCAACTTTAATCCTCAACTATAGTGAAATTATTTTTAATTAAGTTACGACCTCTATTTTACTAAACTAGTTGACGGAATACAAGACTATTTTGAGTATGTTCAAATTTTTCAGAACAGAACTGGATTTTTGTCTCAGGTACATCATTAATCAATCAATGTGTATTATAAATCTCACAGAGACGAAACTGTATTTTCATGGGAAAGTAGGTTTAGTCTTTTGGGTGTAAACAGAGCCAAAAAAATCAATATAGATATCTCATTAGCGACATCTGTGGTCATTTAAGGGTAATGAAAAAGCTTTGGCGCCGGCCGCGCTGAGGATCGTTACAACTCATATATGAAACGTGGCGTATTATTTAAATATATACAACTTCCAAAAATTAGTAGGCATGGTATTCTATCATGGGTGGAAATGGTGAACGTTACATTTGTGTAAAGTGATCACTTAAGCCAGCCGTACGATAGGTTGTAAGCCCTATGTACACCCAAATGACTTCTATGCCTACTTTCCCATAAAAATACAATTTCGTCTCTGTGAGACATCTATAATACACATTGATTGAATACAAGACTATTCTCATTAGTTTGCATTTTCAGAACAATTATGTCTCAATCACTTTTAAATAACATTACATCATCGATTTTTACGTGATGAATATTTTAAATAATATATATTAATAATATTTTTACAATTTGTAGGTAATCAGTTGTTTTCACCCATATACAGTAATTTCTTCCTCTAAAATGTTCAAATATTAAATTAAAGCCAAAGAGTGACATTTAAATTAAAATATTTCTCATAGAACATTTTTACGCTAACATCATCTAAATGTTATGCCGATTGATATAGGAGTATAATCATTTATGTATTAAGATAATTTCTATAAGAAGAACGGCGATACAAAATACCAGGAAGACACGTATGACAGCTAATTTTTATCATGCAAGGGTAATATTTAATAAAAAGAGACAAAATTGAGACCAAATTTAATATTCTATTTAATTAAAACATATTAATCCAATCTTTCGGCAGTACATGTTTATCATAAACAAAATTCGCAATATCCGGCCACGCCATGACAAGAGGACTGTTGCATGTCACACGATAGACGGCATTGACCGTGGAACCCATGAACTCTACACATGCGCGGTGATTTTATATCTCACATAACCTGTTAATTTAAAAAATAAGTCTTAATTTTATTTATTTGTTTTCAGGATAACTCTTATTGTTATCTTCTACTTTTTTTGTAATTTCTCTATCCTAGTTTTATGACGCTTATTGTTCAAAATGTCATCTTCTGAATTATAATAATTAATATTATTATATAATATACTTTCCGTATACAGTACATATACCTGCAGGGGACCTCACTGTTTCGCAATAGGTCCACTTTTTTTTTCTATTTTGCATCAGGGCCTAGTTTTTTAATTTACACCGCCGAATGGAAAGGAAAACATTTTATCAAAAATAATTATTTAAATACGATCCCATGGTTGATATTTCTTAAGAGTTTTATTATTATTTTTTTACGCATTGTTATCTCTGACATTTGCGGCCTACCCGCGGTGACCTCTGACCGACGCACACACAGTTGGAAAGTTTTTCATTTAAGCCATAATTGTTTCCTTTTAAAGGTCACTCGCCATGGTGTTTTAGTGATAGACAAATCTTTCGTAAACGAGATGAAATTGAATTGGAAAATTAAGGGAATAATCCAAGATGATGGTCCCGTTGTCCATACAATGAAAATAAGTATTTCACTATATAATTTAACGTCCTGTTAATTTAATGTAACTAAAATAATCGTAATCTAAATTAAACAAACCAAACCTAATAACCTAACCTAACCAAACCTAATAACCTAACCTAACCTCATATATTGCCTATGAAATGTCAAAATATGCAGTGCATTTTTCGGAACTTTAAAGTGTAATATCTTATTTAATGCTTACTATTTAAACGTAAATTATCTTTCATTTTGTTATTAGCACATTCAATAATATAGTGAAATACTCATATTCGTTGTATATGCAATGGGACCATTATCTTGGATTTAGCCAAATTAATCAAAGGCACTTGTGGAAGAGCAATTTGTACAATGTGCATTGCCCAACCACGCGATTGTTTTACTAAAGGTCACAGTACAGAGGTTCAATGGAATTGTGTGTTTTTTTACGATTATTACTTTACTAGCTGTAGGATTGTTCGCATTCGCGGAGTGCCTTCAAGTGTGGCACAATCAAGACACAGTTTGACTGACTCAATACTCGCAAAATCACATAAATATGATTGGATGTATACGAGTATGTAAGTATGTTTATCATATATGCAATATATCCCTGGAGTCCTAAAGAAGAAAGATTCTAAGGGCACAGTAAAAAACATACCAATGGAATATTCTCACAGGGAATATCGAGTGGTTATAATGTTTACGTATGACAAAAAGGGTCGAAGTAATAATAGGAATAAGTATAGCAATTGCTAGTAAAGAACAATATAATGTAAACTATGATAATAATCCGCGTTAATGGATTAAATACATTTTCTCCCTCCTCAACTACCGTTATGAATGGGTATGTAAAAATAGGATCGCTGCAATACTTCTCTTAACTATAAAAAAATATATACATAATAATACTGTAACTATATAAATTTTGCACATACAATAAGCACATTATTAAGGCGATCGTCCAGCAAAGTGAACTAAATTCACCCTTTGTTCATATATTCCCTTGCGTTTATTACATTTTTGTATAGAATAATATTATAATAAAATTTATTGATCAGCTTACGTATATTTTAAATGTAGATATCTTCTTAAAATAACGTAAACTAAATTATTAATAAATTACCAAAGTTACTATGTTTTAAAAATAAAGAAAAGTGCTCCACTTTGTGGGCAATCTTCTTAATTTTTTGTGACTGTATGGATGCCAACAAAATAACTGAATGAAGTTGCGAGATGTCTATTTTTCAATAATATTACAAAGCATACGATTATTTAACATAAATTTGTAAAAATAATAGCAAGTTATGTTAGGTTGCTTACTTTCAATTTTTTTATTAAAAAAATTGTTATTAAAATTAACCCAAAAAAAATATAACGATTTATTCTAAATTTCTGATTTCAGTATTAAATAGGTTACGTCTTGATTAAATAGCTGAAATCAAGGACATCGACGAAGATTTTGAATCTTCTTTTATTTAAAAAAAATATATATATATGTTCCTTTGACAATTTAACTAAAAAAGTTGTCAACTATATAAAAATACTTGAAAAAAACCACACCAAACTAGTATATTTTCGGAAAACAGTATTTTTTACAACATAAATTGTAAGTAAACAAACTGACAGATTTTGCATATTTTGGACAATCATTTATGTAATACTATTGAGAAAAAAAAAAGACATCTCACGAGTTCATTCACTAACATAATGCCCACAAAGTTGAGCAATTTTCTTAATTTTTAATACATCGTAGCTTTGGTAATTTATTAATTCATCAAATAATCATGTTTTTGTCATTTTACGAATAACTTTTATTATATCTTTTCATACAAAAATTTGATAAAAACGCAAGAGAAGATATGAGAAAAAATTGTGAGTTCGGCTCACATTGTCAGACAATCGGTTTAATCAAAATTTTGAAAAGATATTGGTCTTTTAATGCTGTGGACAAATGTGTCGCAATCTGAATATATGTATATCGTTAAAAATATTGAGTATAAACATTAATTTAATAAATATTTACAAGACTGAACGATAAAACTTCAAATGTGAGTGGAGATGAAGCATTTTATTTATCTGATTAACATTCACTATTCGGTATCTATTTCATATTTATAGGTTGTCGCAATAACAAAGAGTGCCCTGAATTACGCTCATCAATAAACTTTAATACTCCTGTTCGTCGTTCGAGACTCTCGCCTCTCTTCCCCATGCAAAATATTTCACTAACGACGTTTATTTTTTAACTTTTCCATAAATCCACTTGTAAACAGCTTTATAAATGTGAATAAAAAAACAAGTTTTTATTATACTTCCTTTCTCGTTCACTAATTGAAACATGTTTGGCGCTTACCTCACGCGTTGGGCTTGAGTCGGGCGACGCTACGAAAGGGAGCAATAAAAAATTTCGAAAAATCCAAAATTATACTATAATTATTAATTTTTTAAACGACAATTTGATAGATCATTTTTATCGTCGCCACGAGTCTGCCTGCAAAGTTTCAGCTCGATTGAGTCACGGGAAAAGGGTTAAAAATCGATCCAAAGTTTTTTCGACAGACAAGCAAGCAGACGCCACGAGTTAAAAGAAAGGGAGTAAAAAAACTTAATCGTTCGAAGAATATTTTTTCATTTGAATCAAGGCTTGAACTTTGTGGTGACATTATTATTAAAATAAAATACAAATCACTTTGTTTTCACCACTTTATTAGATTGTACAATCTACATGTTTCGGGAACAATGTCCCCTACGTCAGGATTGTCTGTGTACTAAAATTGAAAAAGATAAACTATACAAGTGTGTTATGGCGAAGGGTTGGTGATGGGAAAGGGGGGGGGGGGGGTGGAGCTGTTAATTATGGAATGTCATCTCAAGGGGATGGAATCTTAAGTGGAAAAATATCCAAAAGTGGGTTGTGCACAAATTTAGTCTGGTTATTTATTATATTTGAATTAATATTGACACTCTTCTTAATTTTGAGTATTTCTTGATTATTTTCTTTGTGGGACCTTATAACTAATATGTAAAAAATTTAAACCTGTATTACCTACAACCTTTAAATTTTAAATTGAAATATTTTCATAAGAATTATAGAGATCAAAATTAATGCATATATATATAATATATGCTTTCACCCAAATAGTTGCACATACTCGTACATATGTACGTATATACTCGGCCGCCGAGTATTTTACACCACTGACGTTATGAGAATATTATGTGATGTATGTTATCGGTGTTTGAAATTGTAAGTGCACATGCATTTACTGAAGTAAATTATGTACTGTACTGTACTGCGCCAACGTTACATAAATAAATAATTGCACTTTGTTAGACGTGTGTTTAGATAAACAGTGTAAAGCATTTAGCCTGAAAACGTTTAGCATGAAAAATCAGTTAACACATAGAATATTCTGGTCCCAAGAGAGTGCCATGTAATTTTAAAATAAGAGGATATATTTTATTATGAAATAAAAAAATAAAGCGCTAACCATGAAAAGCGTTCCAGTTTTAAAAAAACCTAAATATCTGCCAAATTGGCGTTCACTTTATAGCGTTTACTTTATAGGGATTATTGAAGATGTTCTTAAAAAAAGATGGAGTAAAACTATACTTGAGTTTAAACAAATATATTATTGTACACTGTTTGAATGTAGTTGCTTTAATACTTCACCTGTCGAAGAGAGTTTCTATCACTCTCAAAACTCGAGTAGAATAGAATAGAATCCATCCATTTTAATTAAAAATGTTCTCTGTTTATGATTCGATTCTCTATTCATTAAGACGACACCTAATAACAACAATAACAATAAACAATAAATTAAAAGGTTATAAGAAATAGGTTTCAGATTTTTTTTTAAATCAGCTACCGTGAATATTAATTTAATTAAGTATTTTTATGTAACGGTTACCAAATCTTTTTAAGATTATTTAAATAAAAAAATAGTGAATCGGAGCTGCGGCCGGCGTTCTACGTTCTTTATATAGTGCAGTGAGAAGAAAATCTGATCTTAGTGTCAAGACAAAAAAGACTTTTCAAATCTGTTTACAGACCCACCCTTATGGCCATCAATGTTCCTGATAATTACATTAGACATCGTCAGCATAGATTGTTTCACATTCCAATATACAGGACCAACCTGCCGATGGTTATGCCTGTTGGAAGAGCCACAGCTATGCTGAACAAAATCGGTATTGATATATTCCATGTGTCTGAGGGGGTTTTCCTAAGCGGGATTCTCCTACACCTTTGACTAGATTTTATGTTATTTTTAATTTATTAAATATTGTTATTTTGATATATATACTTCCATAATATGTATGCCTTGAACACTTAGTTTGTAATGTACATATTATTAAATAAATTAATTGAATTGACTTGAATCAAATTTGGATACTGATGTAGAGAGTGAGAGCAAGGATCCAGGCTGCCGAGATGAGTTTTCTAAGGGGGTAGCGGGAGTCACACTGATGGACAGAGTGAGAAGTGCTGACTAAAGGCACACACTCGGCATGGAGCCCCTACTCCTATAAATCACAAATGAGGTGACTTGGACATGTGCTGAAAATGCCAGAGGAATGAATACCAAGAAAAATCCTCTTGGCAACCTCGGAAGAAAGAAGGTCGATGGGTCGCCCCAGATTAAGCCAGGAGAAGCAATAAAAAAATTTTTTATGAAAACAGAATGGATCTAGACTAATTGACTAGAATGGATCTAGACTAAAATTTTTTTTTATGAAAACAGGATGGATCTAGACTAATTGACTCATGCAGAAGCAGCGCTAGAAAGGGGAATATGGAAGCACCTTGTCGAGTCTTTGGGCGCCTGAGCCTACTAGAACAAGGGGATGAAGATGATGATAAAAAAATATTCCGGTTCTACAGTTTGGTAATTTCATGCTAAACAATTGTTTACATAAGTAAACTGAACCAATTTATGTACGCGTGTACTCTGTGCACCAATAACAAATAAATCGTGCTTTGTTAGACCTATACGTAGATATATATTCAGAGACAGGAAGAATGATCAACTTCGTATAACAAGGCAATGAATTATGCAATATGCAAATGGATAATTGTTTAATTATTCACAGACAATGCTGGTGCAAGCAAAGAACCAACTTAAAAGTATCATGGATAGCTAATCTTTGGATAGAACGACCCGCTCTTTGTCCTACTTGTAATATAGCTAGATTCATCTCATTTAATTTGTCATCACATCAGGTATAAGATGCAGATCAGATTTAATTTTCTCAGAACTCCCATGCTCTTACGAACTTCTTTCCACATTCGCAGCTTATTTTGGGATTGGGGAATAATAGTTTAAAAGTGCAATTGTTGTATTATATTATATAGGTATATGTAAGAACTGCAGTTACACAAGTAATCAACTATAGAATACAGGTATCAGTTTGTTTATACGCGTATGAAACAATATTATTTCATATATAAATATACATACTTTTTTTAATAAAGATGCGAATATGGAATAAGTGTCATATCAATATTCTTACTATTTTCACAATAAGCTAAATGCTTGTGCTATGAAAATAGGACCAAACTTGCTGGTGTTCTGGAATGGGGCTCGGACCACAGACCACAAGATCACAATGCGAACATACATATAATTTTGTACACTTCTTTTATATATTATATTTTTTCAACAAAAAATATCCTTGATATCTGCTTTTTTATTAAATAATATGTACTTGTTTCCTAAACATATTTACAAAATCTAAGTAATTAATAGATTATATATTTAATATAGTATTTTGTCTTCATTTTTGTTGAAAAGCTGCTCATTTCGGTGCAGGCTCATCCTAGTGAGATTGGTGGCTCATTTCCTAATATGTATGTATTTATGTTCACGAAAAATAAATAAAATAAAAAAGAAAGTAGTCGTTCAAACGCTTACCATTACAGAAATTTGCAATATTTGCTTTAAAATGCAGTCACGTGATTAGACTTCGTTGATCATTCTCCTCTATAAACAATTTGTAACATAACTTATGCATATAAAGTGTAATTTGTAACTTGTTATCATATTAAAACTAGCTGTAACCCGTCAAATATCATGCACTTTTACATGTCGGTTCCTAAAGAATAAATATGCAAAATTTGGGTAAGATCTGCCAAACGGTGTAGATTTGTATGGAAAATGTATCGTGGGAAGAGGATGGTGGTTAAGAGGAGGGGGGAATTTCGTCTATGTTACCCGCCGGGTCCTAAAGAATAAGTAATTATTTATTTATTTGTAAAAAATATATTTCAGAAATTAAATAAATTAAAAACTAAGAAAAAAAATGAATACACGAGGTTACCTCATGTCAGACAGACAACCAAATTATTATTAATGGGATGTTTTAAATTCTACTTTAATGTCATTTAGAACTCGTAAAAAACTATCTGTGAGGGTCATTACCGGCCTGTAGATAATCTGTACATTAAGAATAAAAATTTAAATACATGACGTATATTACAACGTAGAATGACCAATCCCGGGCGGAAATAACGTATTTCTAAAATAAAATGATAATTTTAATATCATTGAAAGATTTGGCAGATACGGTAAACATTGCCGATGCCTAAAAAATAACAATTTCTCCGAATTTGCCTACCATATAATTAATACTCCACTTGTATAATGAATAGTTAGAAACCATTGAAATCCTTAAATTTGAATTCTAAAAACACACTTATAAATAATATCACGATTCAGTCCACTTCACCTATCCTAGAGCTTTTTGTCATAAAACCTCCCCACCGCGCGCCCCCTGACGTACCCGATTAGATTTAAAAAAAATGTATTTAAGTTAGTTATTAACTCTGTATACCTGATAATGAGAGGGACTGCTAGTATAGTAGTAATTAATAACTCATATTCTGTGTGTACCTATTACAAAGTTGAAATAAAACATATTTTAAATTTAAATGACAATTTTTAATTTGCGGCTGAATGATATCAGAAAAAAACTTAATTAGTTGATAATTTCCTTGTTGGCCATAATGTTATATCATATCGAAGTCGCGCGACAATTTTTTTGAATTCCACTTATCATCAGACGTTCGCAATGCCTCCTTAATAAACGACCACAGTCATTTCGGGCTCACTAATTCAACAGTTACAATTCCCGATATGTCCACGGCGGTCACTTTCATTACAGAACTAAAAACAAGAATGCGGCACGGGAGCCAGGGTTGGGCAATCTTCAATCGGAAAATGAACGATGTTTTTTACAATTTCAATTGAGAAATTATCATCGCGCGTAATTTTAATGTTAAAATAATTAATTTGGCGGTGGTTAAGGCGGATAAATACGCAAGTTTTCAATTCAACATGTCAATCACCACGTCAGGGTGCATAATTATAAGGGAGATAATATTATAGGGAGTCGGGGAGTTATTAAAAGTCTCGTTGCCTGAAGGGTATCGTTGGTAGTGCGAGGGTTAACTGTTTTACGAAATAAATACGTCACATATATTATTATATTGATCATTTAATGTGCGTCTGTATTACCGATGATACAGTAGTATTGAAACGTTTAATGTATCAACATTTTGGTTTACGCAAAGTTTGCAAGTTTTTAAAATTGATTATTATGTCGAATCTCAAAATTGAAAAAAATTATCCCTAACGAAATATTGGTCAAAAAGCATTTATTTTGAAATCTCTAGAAAAGTGGCATTTATTGGAATGGCGATAAAAAAACCTTCTTAATTATCAATTGAGAATGGTAAATATTTTTTCACTTATTATTACAAAATGCGTTGTAACTATCACGCAGTTAATTAAAATGATACGTAATTAATCTTACATACGCAAATTTCATTGTTTGGGATAGTTTTTTACCAATAATGTTTACCTATATCTATGCATATTTTTGTACTTATTTGATTCATCTAATATCTAATCTGTTATAATTATCATAGAATGTACTTTAATTAAATACATAAATAAATAAAACAGCAAAAAATTATTTGAAGAAAATCATAATTGTATATTTTAACTAATTTATCGTATATTAAATGAGTAATCTGGAGAGTGGGATTAATGGCATTCCGCATGTGATGTGATGAGATCACTCATATAAATATAATAGTATATCCACAAACATTTTACCTTTGGTGTACTAGAGATACGAGAGATACTAGAATTAATAGAATTGCTTATTCACTTGGCGCTAGAGGCAGACAACGCGACACATTGTATAAATTCCAATGGTTCTCGGGTACAGAGCATTGTATTGGCAAGCGTACGATGATAATCCTAAGTATGAGCGGTCGTTAAATAAGATGGTCGTTATGTTAGAAGCTACTGTGTACACACATTTACTTTATATTTATATTTCTTCATTTAGTTAATAAAACCATTATCATTAACTAATATGACTATGTATTCGTCCAATTTTATAAAATAATTTTTTATTCTGTGATATGATGTCAGCAGTATTTTTTAATATAATAATATTTCTTTTTTTTACATTATCTGGTAAATTGTTGTAATCTTTTAGTCCTTTGTAATATAAATAGTTATGTGTATTTTTCTTTATTTTATTTTATTTCTATTCTTTTTTGAATTCTTATTTTATTTGAATTTCTTGTATCACTCCCAGTGTTACACATACGTTATTTTATTTTTGAATTATTTTGACATTTCAATTAAATTCAATTTCGTTGAAATCATTGTGTTCAGCCTTTATCCTTGATTTACGGTGAGCCAATATTAATCAGTTAACATTTTATTAATTTTGGAGTATTTATTTACATTTATAATAGAATGATTCTCATCGTACTATTATATTGAGTTTTAAATTTTTTGTCTCCATAGTGTACAAAGTGGAGCACATTATGGCGTTCCTACATACCGGATAGTCCCACTATACTTCTTCCCTGCATTTATTCTTACACCTACACTTCACTTTACTAAAATATATTTTTAATCGTCTTCCAATTGTGTTACCCTGGTACACAGGATGCTCATTCTCATCTTTACTTCGTCATGATGGAATGTGGTTCAGCGTTGATACAAATTACAGATCGTCGTGGTCTCGGGTAGAAGCAGAGGTCTGACAATGGCCCTTTTCACAAGCAGGCACCATAGTAGAACAGAGAAGTTTAATGATGTTGATAAAACTATATATATCTTAATGGAATTAAAATATAGATCAAACCTAATAAACAAGTGAAAAAAATGTTGAAATCTGTCAATAAATAACAGAAAAGAAGGACATTAAAGGTAGTGTATTTTTAGGGCAGAACTTCAAACTCGCCTGTGACGTCACGCGTCCGCATAGCCGAACGCCAGAGCACGAGCCGCGATCGACACAGGGTACGAGCGATGACGTCACGCGACTCCACCGGACAGAACAAAGTTATTAATTTAAATTTAAAATAAAATTAAACACATGGTTTTAAATCACTAATTACTATATATTCGTCAACTAGTTCAGTTGGTCTCAACCTTTATCAGGACAATATAGATAATAAAAAATGAAACATGTCGAATTGTTTTCAACAAAAAAGTGGTGTAATCAAAGTTTATTTCTATAAAATATATTATATTGATTATATATAATACTATATTATCAGTATATATTATATTGTCCTGATGAAGGAAGAGACCAACCGAAACTAGTTGATGAATGTATAGTTATAAGTGGTTTAAAACTAAATATTTAATTTTATTTAAAATTTTAATATAATATCAAGCCACAAGCGTTTTCTTACTTTGAAAATTTTAAATTATTCCTGCAAAACGCTAATTTAAAATTCTATAACTTTGTAAGCTTTTGAGATCTTGATCATCATTTTACTTTTAGACTTTTGTTCAATTTTATTTATTTATTTTATTTCTACGGTTTACACCTATTATAATAAAATAAAAATCTTATAAATATCTAGATAACAGTGTACATTATATTTGTAAATATATATTATATCTGCATGCATGATCATTTACAAATGTATACATATACAAACTCGTACATACATATGAAATTTATAAAACAGTATCATTTATAATAATTGTTGTATTATTCTTTATTTGATTATGCTAGAATAATGTGTTTGTAAAATGTGCCTTGAATAGACGCAAGACTTAAATTTTACTCAAATTTTCATGTAGATTGATTGGAAATAAACTACTCCATTAGAACAAAAGCTGAGATTTTTTCCTATCATAGTATTAAAAACAGCGTAGTAAAATTAATATTTTGCCATTTTTTACCGTTGCAGTTGATAAATGCATTCGACATATCAATTTCAAAGTTTAATTGGAATAGTATTCTAATATATTGACTACCTATCAATCATTCACGTTTCAAAATGTGGCCCGCAGTCATGAAACGTTTTAATTATTTAAACACACACTGCGTGCACCAAGGGGCCATTACCGTACTTTTGTATGAAAGTTTTTTGCGTGGAGCCAATGATTTTAGGTAATTAAGCTACCATTTAAGAATAATAAAGTCCTTGAAATTAACAAGCCAATAAATTATAATAATTGCCGGTCGTGTTTATTTATTAAAGATCTTAAGAAATCAACTATCGATTGTGGTAATATTTTGCATAGTCAGATATGTCTTGAACGAACGAAACGAGCTGAAATTATTTTATTACCGTGTACTTGTCATTCTAACTTTATTAACTGAGGGATTCAGAAGCGATAGTGCGTCTATGCAGCTGATAAATGTATTTGTAACTGATTATATAGCCAGAGCTGAAAATTTAAAATTTATATGGTTTTAGATCAAATACAGAATATTTTTTAAATATACAGACATATCTTCATAACCATACATACAAAATAACACCTTTATGTGATGTTTGGTTAATTGTATCGATATTGACCTCTTCAACATTGGTCTTACTGAATTTAAAAGAATGCTTTAGATTACATGTACTAAATCGACATTGACCATTCACTCTCTGTATCTAATCTTCTCTTCCTCCACCTCTATTCTAACTCCTACCTCCTCATCCTTTTTCACCCATTATTTAACTCATTTCTTGATGTACTTTTTCTTTTTTCACATTCAATCACTTACCATTATTCAATCTTAACATTATTTGTTGCTTACTACTATTCAATAATTAAATCAAAATAATTAACTTAAAAATATCTTATCTAAGTTTGTTCTTAACATTTATGAATCTTTTTAATTGGTCTATGAAATGAACTCTATGCTTTTACATTATATGTTAAAAAAACTGTAAAGATTCCTTAATATTAATAAATATTCTATTCAAGTCCCAAGAGCACGAACCACTTATGGACAAAAAACGTTAAACACGTAGGCCCGAAACTGTACAATACAATACTGGAAAGGGTAGCACAATTGAATTAACCGAAAAATGTAAAAACTAAACTATTTTGGGTAAGAGAGATGGGTCCAAACAAATTAAGATAAGTTTCATGCAGGTAACATATTTTACTATGGTATATTTACATGTGACTGAGTGTAGAAGACGACTTATCTTTTTTTAACCTATTTGTATAAAATATATTTTTCTTTTAACCTATTTTATATAAAATTTAAAATGTATTTTGTATAAAATGTACTTGCATATAAATAAGTTACAATTGTAAACTTTGCCTGTCTCAACACACAGCTTTCTAGTGAGACAGGCATAGTAAAATTAAACCTAAACAAATGTATATTAAGTAAAGCAATGAAATAAATAAATAAAAATCAAAGAAATTTCGATTCACATCATTATCATTAAAATCTGTATGAATCTTAATTATCAATCATGAATTATATCCAAATTAGATTACAGAGCAACTGTTGATTTGAATACATTTAACTACTACTTGCTACTATTTTCAAAACACCCAGGCGCCTGACATAGTAAACGTGACGACAGATAACGGGGCGACAATTAACTCTTTGCCATAATCGAAGAACAGACATCGTCCAAATATCTACCTTATTTACGAAAACTTAAACGTCACATTTTTTGTAATCATCGAATAGACGTTTTCACACCAAAATGACTAAATTGAACTGTTACGAATGTACGGATTTTTTGATTAAAAAATATTTATTCATTACTCTCGTATTTTCGGCCAGTGTGTAAAAGGCGGCAGAATATTGCACGTCGCAGTTAAATCGAGCAAGAAAGAGCACGATAATACCACACATTTTATGTAGGACAGAGATGGCGATTGCTTGGGTTTCGGTGAAAGAGAAAACAATAACGAAAGAGCGCGGTAGCGTCGCGTAACACGTGTTAGACAAAGACGGACTGCAGTCGCCGCGTCGTTGAATTTAATTGGTAGTGATACGACGGCGTGAGCGCAAGCAAATTCGATATGTCATGATTTTATAATAATTTACTAAAATATTGCAAATATGTATATTTACCTTACATAATTGTATAAAGGGACCTTTAAAAAGTCTTCTCTGTATTGAAAATATTTTTTTTTACCACATATTAAAAACTATGTCGACTTTCAATCATGTAACGCTGTGTTACACCACCGTTCCCGAAGGTAATTTTTAGCATAGTCTCTTAAGAGTTAAGGGTAGTAGAAATAAAATTATTAGTATTATATTATTCACTCCCTAGACAGATTTAAGAACTTTCTCCCAATTCACTATATTACAACAATTACGCAATCCCTGCTTCTTTCCCTGCTTAGTGTTAGTGTATAAATAATACAATGGTTGTAGTGTGTAGTGATATTTACATGCTAGTGCAGCGGTTATCCTGACGAAGAGACAGGTACGTCTCTAAACCGGTAGACTAAAAATTTCCGTAAGCGGTTTTATACTAACATAACTAAATTGTGTTAAGGTGTAACTTGTTACTCCCTTTACTGCACTCAAATTAGTGTCATTAATGACATGATGATGAAAAAATAAATAAAAAGCCCGTTACTTTCTCTGTTTTCGGTATAAAAAATAAGTAACTAATTATTTACATACATTATTTATCCCTGCAATAACAATTATGAAGATAATGACAATGGTAGCGCTTTCCATGACACAGATAGTCCACAGAGAGCCGCTGAATACATTACCCCAGCAGGTTTTTTCGCCGCGGGTTAAATCCCTACCACCGCCAACTCGCTACCTGCACATTCAATGTAATACCAATTTCGTCGATGTCATTGTGACAATTTGCTTCAATTAGTCTACCTGCATGTCCGTTCGCAAATTGGACAAAACGCATACACCATCGCCTGATCGGGCAACATGCGCTGTTTCTTTCGGTATATAATTTAAAAATGATGTAATAGTAGATACGGTAATAATGGAAAGGTATTGAGAGAATGCGAGAGCTGTCTCGCAGCCTGCTGAGCATCAAATTGGCACAAATGTTGTAAAGATGAGAAAGTAAAGCCACAACTGACAGCAGACACATGTTGCAGCAACAGGTGTTCGCGTCATGTTGTACATACAGATAAGCCGAGAATGGTACACTAATGTCACGAAACGTGTTCTGTGAGGTATGTAAAATTATTATTAAATCGATGATTTGGTAATTAATAAACTGAGATAAACTAAGGAAGAATGAAGGCCACGAAATATGGAAAAAATAATTGTATCTTGTATATTCATAAGATGGTTGGCAATGGCAAAAAATAACGAAAGACTTTCATTACTAATCGAACTGAAAATTGTAGTGTCAGGGTATACGGAAAATAGATGATGAGCTGAAGATGCCAGTCTTCAGTCATGACAGTATTGTTGGACAACTATAAGAGAAATTGTAAAAGTTGACGTATAAAACAACTGTTCAGAATAAGTCAAAGTTAATTATACCATTAAGCTAATCGATGACAATGGTCATCAACTCAACAGTCTACGGTAATAGTCAACTCATCAGTTGATTTTATTTATTTGTATTTACATATGTAAGAAAATGATATGTATATGTATGTACATGATATGAGAGTGTAAATAGACAGTAATGAACTTATAAACTTATATCCTCGCATATTTTACATAAAGATAATTTTGAAATAATACATAGTAATAATATAAGTTAATTAAAATAAAAGACATAAGTAGTAACAGTAGTGAATAAAACATAATAAATTAAATAACAATATTAAATATAACATATTAAGGTAAGTCTAACTTTATTTATGTTTTGAATCAATATTTACTTATTGATCAAGTATTGTTTCGACGCAGAATTATGTTCACTTGTGATCTTAAATTGTATAGAAACACATAATAGATGTCAATGTCGGTGAACAAATCATTGTAGGCTCGGCACACTCCCACTATGGGTGAGCGTAATTCGGAGTTGGTACGAGCAACAGGAATGTGGAAGAGGCATTATGTTCTAGTAGCTCTTGCTGGGACGTGAATGTTTATAAATGATACTAGGGGTGGATAATTAAATTAGTTTCGACAGATCTTAAACAAATTTAAAATGTCAAGAGATGTGCGTCTGTTTTTTAAACTCAAAATGTTAAAATATTTCAATGAATCTGCATAGTGCTCCTGCTGGATGTGTAACCTAAAGCTTAGCGTTCTTATGTATTTTCTTTGTATATTTCAAGTTTTTCAATATTTTATAGTAGGGTAGTAGTATCCAAATGCTAGATGCATATTCGAAATGCGGTCGGATAAGAGTGGTACAGGTACATGTAAGTTTTAGGATTTTTGAAATTTCTGAAAAAAAAATGAAATTTTACAAACAAGAATAAAAAATTATATATAAAATAGAATTTTATTCCCGGTTAAACGAATTTCATTATTATTGTATTTTTTAAATAAAAAATTATGAAATTTCATAAATTATTAACTCTTATTCAGCACAAATTATAATAAATTGAAGGTGTTCCTATCTTGGAGCATTCCTTGCTACAGTTCCCTACAACTACTCAAGGTCAACCTGTCGCCTTGAAACAGAATCCCTGTACAATTCTCGTCCCGTAATCTACTTGGCGGTCTACTCCACCAAGCTAAGGTCGTTCATTTTATTACGGTATTCTGAGCAATAGTACAAAGTTGTATATATGAAGAAACCATAACATTGTGGTGGTTCGAACATTATTTCGAGATAATCAGATTAGGTCTGTGTGTTACCGTGTTCTTCGTAACGTATCACCCTCAACTCAAACGACAAGAATCACGTTGCTCGATGATATAATAAAGAGTAAACGTGATCATAAAATCGAGGAGTAATAATTTTGCTATTTCCAATTACATAAAACATTTAGAATCAAATCTGCGTCATTAAAATCAATAAACTGAATGTAGCTTTTGAATAACAGCCTATTAAAATGTTTACTTAATGTGCAAATGAATGATGGTACCAACACTGATGTACCGCCGTGAAGCTTGGAGTCGACGATAAAATAATGAAAGTGAAAGTAAAGCGATAAAAGAATATTTATAGTAGAGTAATGCTCTTCAGTGTGGGGAGTGAATCAAAATGTGATTTAGCAGAGTTGCGATTAGAAAAATCACAAATATGGTTGTTGAACTAGATCATGCAGAATTTTTGAACGCTAAAAATGGGCTGGGAGTAGCCCCAACAATTGAAGGCAATTGACGAAGTTTATCAATTACCAAATAAATTTGTCAGAAAAGTAGACTAAAGTCCTTCGTTAAGAGTAAAGGAATGTGGCGATCTCAATCAGAAGTAAACTTATTATGATTAGAAATATTTATTTTTATTTTTTATTATTATTTTTTTTTTCTTTATTTATATTTCATTTTAATTATCAAATTTTGTTTGGACTGTGCCTGTCTCACTAGAAATATCTGTGTTGAGACAGGCATAGTTTACAATATTGTGTAGGTTCATAGTAAATAAATAATAAAGTGTTTAAAGTAACATAATAGAAAATATATCATATATATGAGGTTATATTGTGTTAGTGTGTTTGTGTAAGTGTGCCTATTTTATCTCTCCCCTTGTTTCTGATCCACTGTTTTATTTTGTTAGAGTTGTAAATTGTGTGTGTTGTTTCTGATTCACTGTTTTATTTTATGTTAGAGTTGTAAATTGTGGTTAGCCAGGATTGTTTTAATTCGTCAAGCATGCAATTGAGTAATTTGGGTCCAAAATAGTTATAGCTCCTTTGTCCATACGTGGTATGTAAAATAGTTATAGCTCCTTTTTCCATACGTGGTATGTAACCTTGAGATTTGTAAATTTAGTTTGTTTGATCGTGTGGTAATTATTGTTTGAATTGGTTTAAACTGTGTATTTTTGTGTTTGTATGTGTATTTAAGAGTAGTATTCGCATGATAATTTTATTATCTACCAACCCTACAGAACTCTTGATATAACACTTAGTTATTCTAATTACATTTATTTTGTTAAGACCGTGTATTGAAATGAGATGTCTAATGGAAGTTACAGGAGTAACATTGTGGACCAAGTGAGAAATCTCGCGATAACACGATAAGGGAGTCCCTATGTCTAAATATGTCAATTGAGATGGCTTTTACACGTCTTTAAAATGCCAGAGGAATAATTTGTAAGTTAATAACACCAACTAAGAACTGATGAAGACGGAAAAGAATTTTATTGTACTTGTATCAAGTGCTAAAACAACGCAAGAAAGGGTAAGATGGATAGAAGCACCCCCTTGAGAATTTACGCCTCTGCACTCCGAAGTAAGGGTTTGAAAATTGTGTATTCAATTAAAGTTCACCATCTTTTTTAACTTGTAATAACAGGGCTCCTCCTATTTTATTTTTGGATGATTCACAAACAATGAAAAACACAATATATGATATAGTTAATACAAATATAATATAATAAATTTTAATGCTTTTCATCACTTAAATGTGAATATAGCAAAAAAGAGATAAAAAGTAAAGGCTAAAACAACACAAGAAAGAACAGAAAAAAGTGATTTTATAGAGTGAGACTGATCAAAGAGACTAAGTAGGTAATTTTGCAAGTTTGGTAATAGTTCTCTTGTATTCATGGAAACTGTCATGAAATGTGTCAATGAGGACGTTATGATTATTTTCTAAATTGTTGTATGACCTCAACATTCTACAAAGGTATAGAGTTAAAGTGGGCCATATGAACTGCATACAACCATTGGAACCGGGAGGGCTTGGATTTGCCGACTGGTTCAGCTATGCAAGAAGAGGCTGCATCTGCAGTGATCTTAAGACATATATTTTCTCTATGTTGGTCACATTGCAGAGAAGATGTTAACCTGGGAAAGCTGGCTGATGACTAGTAAGAAGGCCAAAGACAAGGAGAACGATTTCCGATATGGACTGGCCATATCAACGAAGCTACTGGCTATCCAATGGAACGGCTCCAGATAAAGGTGGAGGGAAATCGTTAAAAATTATCTTTCCAATGATACCTAGAGTAGTACCATGAACTTTTGTACATATATCACACCAACCATGCTTAAAAATACTATTTGTTTGCAGCTCTCGGCTTCAAATAGGCATGATGACAGATTGTGAAATAACATTCTATATTGTAGGTACACGTCTACTATTACCGAAAATAACATTATTTCACTAATAAGTTTTTACGCAATTAATTTCATTTTCATCTACATATTTTTAATTTCGCGCAAAATCGCCCGCAGCTGTCATTTCGTCTAGGTGACGTCAAGCCTCAGTAAACATCGCATTGTGTCTATGGCAACGGTTCAAAGACACGGTGATGGGTACTCAGGCGTGACGTCATTCGCTCTGACCGATGTTTCAGTTAAATGGCGGATTACGCGATTTTATACTTTTATTTTATTGAAAATCTTATTAATCTCAATGTGAATATTAAAACTGGATAATTTTTTAGAAACCCTTCAAAATATTTTCTTCTCTAAAATCACTTGAATGGTTGAATCAAATTACGCACTAAGTACCATGACCGACAAGCTGAGGAAAACAAGATATAGTGAATAAAAATGTCATATATAAGTTTTTATGAGATTTTTCGAAAAATCTATACTATACATCCTACCTGTCTTTTATACATAAAAACTAGAAGAATTAGTTTTCTGTGTTTCCTGTAATTACGTTGCGAAATATGCATTTCAAACAACTCCCAAGTACCCAGCGCTCTTTCTTATGAAAGGCACTAAGTCCAACGTCTGTGTAGTTTAACATTAGGTAAGTACCCCGAGCATATTCAAACAGTATCCCTCGTCCGTAACAAAATACCGGGATGAATGTTAATTTCAAAACACAATATAAATCATACCTCACTTACTGGTGGATTTTTTGCTGGAATGATATTCTCAGCTATTGTTGTATATTCCAGGCCTTGTGTTTTTCTTCTTTTATTTGTATTATATTCTTTATAACGCCTTTTCCTTGTTGTATGTATGGGGAGCTCACACGACGCGCACCCTACTTGATCAGCCATTTTCATACAATCTGAAATTAGCGGACCATGGCACTTAGTGCCGTTTTTAAAATAACACGCCGTGGTACTTGGCGAAGTCGCGATATTCAAACGAGCATAACGGCTAAATGCAACATTGCAGGGTCATAATGCATTAGGTACTGGGGTTAGTGGCGATGTCATATAGTACCAAACTGCATACTCAGTTTGAAAAATGAAATTTGGTACTTAGTGCCTATTTAACTCCAACTTAGGCCGGCCGCACTTTGGATACGAATTATTACGTACGTATTCGTACGACTACTTTCGTACGAATTGGAGCGCGCACATTGATTGCGTCTTGCGTTGTCACGATCAGTTACTTTGCGCATTTCTCCAATGACGTGCCAAATTAATAATCTGTATCTTATGGAAAACTCTAATATAGCAGACTTAAATAATGACAAATTTCATGACTATCTATCTAATAGATTCACAAATTCTGGGGAGAATCGAAGTGCAACGAGAGCTCATAACATCGGAGAAATATTCAAAAGTTTTTTGTTCGAAGTACATAATTATACCTCACTTTCATTAAACCATATTAATTAACTTACAGGTATTTTTTTAGTTCTTTAGAGAGGTTCCGCTATGATCTGCGCTGATAGTAACGTAGTTGAATCACTTTGGTCCCACAAACATTTGTGGTCATGTGTCAAATTGACAAAATTTCCAATATCCATCGTTCGAAATCGCAAAAATTTTCGAACAAATCCGAATCGTGTCGGAAGTCGCATCCATACGTGCGTACACGCACTACTAAATCGTGTAAAGTGTGCGATGTTCAGTACTACTTCGAAGGTCAGGAATGTACTTGCGTATTCATACGAATACGTACTACTCAATTTCGTACGAAAACGCATCCAGTGTGCGGCCAGCGTTATTCTTTAATATCATCATGCCTATTGAACTGAATAACTCTTCTTTTCGATCCCAACCGGAATGCGTAACCAATAAAGTATGCGAGAAACCGCTCGGCCTAATATTCTCCTAGTCATCTTCGTGGCTACACTTTCCCTTAGTCATCTGTCAGGCTCAATTGAGTCATCCGCGCGACCTTTGCGGCACAACCTGCGAGCCTCGCTGCGCCTTCTCCACCAGGGTCGTGTCGTGTTATTGTTAAGGTGTGGTTTGTTCAAATACAAATGCCTAACTGTAAATTAAACTTGGCTCAGTATTCGCGGATGATGGCGTCCGTCGGCTGATTTATGAATGAGACCGGGCGCTGATTTATCGCTGGATTTGATTTAATAAATTTGAATGTTTCTCCGCGAGTATTTAAATGAGAATTCCGACAACTAATGCCGTCAATAATGGTTTGCGCCAGTCTCTCTGTGTGTGGCAATACCTGGCAGAGTATCTGCTTGATCGCTGCGGCTGAAGTATGCGCTACGCCTTCTTTTAAAATAGGCCGCAAAAAATACTGCACAACCTGCGAAGGAATTCGTGGGTTTATTTTGTGTGCAGTTAGTTACGCGGGTATTTTAAGTATATATAAATTTTTATTATGATTATTAAAACCGTACATCGATTGGTTTATATAACAAGATACATCAATTTAAACTACCTAGATTTCCACATACATTTTAAACATTTTTTGAAAATTAGTAATTTCTATTTTCTTTATTATTTACTCTGGTATTTCACTAATCATCTTTATTATTGCATTTTACATTAAGTATTGTTTTAAATTTACACTCAGTCCTGAGTGGCAATTTCAGCTGTGCCTCTTACGGATGAATAGATAGATATCCGAGTTGATTTGCATAAATTTGTCAAGTAAATTCCTTAGAAATGCGCGTTAGTGGATAAGGTTTTGTCGAAATGACTTGTGGAAAATCTTTCTGGACGTTGTCTAAGATGACATGGCGAAGGTGAAATTCTAAAATATGAAAGTAGGAAAACGTATAGCCTGGAGACATAGGCGATCACAAAGAATGAGCGAAAAACGAAAGGTTGAACTTTGCCAAAATGAACATATCAAATCTGATAAACTTTAGCCTCTTTGCAAGTCGTACTAAAAACACCATCACAAGCAGTTCATCATTATTTTTAAATAGAGATGCAAACACGGAATACGTGTCACACCAATATTCTTACTATTTCCAAACAAAACTAAACGCTTATGCTATGAAAATAAAATCAACTTGCTGGTGTCCTGAAATGGGGCTCGTACCACCGTCCACTGGATGACTAGGCAAGTATCACAACCACTACACTAATAAGCTACTCATAAGGCTATTTAGATCAAAGAATCACATTACCTGAGAGTAAGAGAAAGATACCGACTCATAACTAGATCAAACTGAATAAGGCGCTATGATTTTTTCCTTCGTTTCGCACAACTTTTTTACTAGGAATTTTATGAATATTTTGTTTTATGTCATACTAGATCCTTAGCAAGTTTCGTCTTGACATATTTTTTTAATGTTTGTTTAAAATTCAAACATTAATTGTATTTTAGTAAACATTGATCGGTGTACTTGATATTCATGTTACTCAATTAAATATTTCTGTCTAGTCGACTCGGCTTACGTTTAAGTCCTTGGATCGTGTGGATCGTGTGGATCGCCTACTGTTGCAGGAATGAATCGCCTGTCACCACTTCTGTAAGGATCCGGTTCATGGTGTTGGTGATCAAGTTCTCACACTTTGTCAATCCATACACCTTTAACCATTGACTCCAGGCCATCTCCGAATGATCTAAAAATAAGTAAACTACGGAAAAATTATAATCAATACATCTTTTTCTTATTTTGGAGGTTCCTGAGTGTGACACTCCAATACTCACATATGCATAATTTGGATGATCATCATCATCATCTTCTTCCCCTTGTCCTAGTAGGGTCGGGGGCCCAAAGACTCGACAAGGTGCTTCCATGAGGTCCAGGGTGTGACACTCCAATACTCACGTATGCATAATTTGGATGATCATCATCATCTTCTTCCCCTTGTCCTAGTAGGGTCGGGGGCCCAAAGACTCGACAAGGTGCTTCCATGATCCCCTGTCTAGCGCTGCTTCTGCTCGAGTCAACCAGTCCAGACCCATTCTGTTTTCAAATACATTTTTTTGTTGTCTCTCCCAGCTTAATCTGGGTCGACCCACCGGCCGTCTTCCCTCCGGAGTTGCCAAGAGGGTTCTTCTTGGTAATCGTTCCTCTGGCATTCTGAGCACATGTCCAAGCCACCTCAGTTGTGATTTTTTTATGTGCAGGAGTAGGGGGTCCATGCCGAGTGTGTGCCTTATGTCGGCACTTCTCACTCTGTCCATCAGTGTGACTCCCGCTACCCCCCTTAGAAAACTCATCTCGGCAGCCTGGACTCTTGATCTTGGATGATCAATGATAGATCAAATTATTCTTATTTTAAACATAGTTTCCATTTCCATTTTTTTTAATAAAGATGCGAGCACGGAATACATATCGCATCAATATTCTTACTACTTTCAAAATAAGCTAAAAGCTTGTAGGTACTATAAAAATAGGATCAACTTGCTGGTGTCCTAGAATGGGGCTCGAACCACCGACCACCAAATCAGTAGGCGAGCATCATAACCTTTACACCAATAAGTTCGCAATGTAATTAACTTGTTGTGTAGACGAACTTGTGTGTTTAGATATATATACAAAATGGTTTGAGTTTTCTGGGATATTCTGCCGTGTTTCAAAGACATTCTTGCCTACATTTCTGGATCTATCATCGGATGGGATGTGAATTCAGTGAATACATCAGCTCTGACGATGAACCCTTCAACGGGATCCGAAATTTCAGCCGTAGAAACACGGCAAGAAACAGATGATTTTGAACAGCCATGAACATTTTATAATGATAATGCACTCCACATACAAACACCACCAATAACATCCCCCCTACTATCCATATTAGCCCCGCCCAGCAACCACTTTCAGATTTCGCCTACCCCTCCCCCTCCTCCGCTCCTGACTACCCACCCCGTGTAGTAGATAAAGAGTCTACTTAAGATTTAGCATATTAGTGAAGATGATGCAGTAAGCATAAAAATCGTTTTAATTTTTTAATTAAATTTCCTTGTGTGAAGTAAACAACGTTGTTTTTTATTAATAGTTAAGTAAATTTATTATTATTTTAAATATTATCTTTATTTCAATGTAGGTGTAATATTTTTGATGCTATATTGACACAATAGTAGTGTTTGCCGTATTTTTTGGTCATTACCTTATTATCATTTTTTTATATAATTCAATCAGTGTATTATATTTATAATGTATTCATGTACAGTAGCCGGCAAACATCTTGAAATTCTACGGCGTAGTGGGGGGAAGTTTGCGCATCTACCTTTCCACCAGCGAGACCCAAATTTCGTCTTCTGCGCATTCCCCCACCACGCCAAATAATTTCAAGAAGTTTGCCGGCAACTGTACCTGCGTAAATACATGTTTGATAGAATAATATCAATAAAATAAATAAATTTATCAATGCACTGTACTGCATATGCACTGTACTTATATATAGAGTACAGTGCATACTGGTACTAAGGTAACTTGATAACAATTATACTTTCTAATACTATTCTATGTTAACTATTGGAGCGATGGCCTAGTGGGCGGCGCATTCTAATGACGTCATAAAGTACCTGCTGGGAAGCTGATGTTTTGTTGTTGTTGAGTTGCTGAGCACGTACTTGTTACTTAAAATTTGAATGATGGAAAATAACATTAAGCAAGACCAATTCATTATACTGCACGTGTAAAATTTATTTTTAATTGCTGTGATAATGTTTGAATTCTGAAATTCGTGTTATTGTCAAAAAATGACAATCGCACGTATTCAGTAGATTTCGATAGAAATGAAGTTGCGTTATTTTCAGTAAAATTTCGGTGTATTTTATTGGATTACGACCGTATATGTCCATATGCACACGTGTAGAAACGTATGGAAAGGATCATTATCGCGGGTATCATATGGACATACTATATGCACACGTATAGAAACGTATGGAAAGGATCATTATCACGGGTATCATATGGACATACCATATGCATACGTGTAGAAACGTATGGAAAGGATCATTATCACGGGTATCATGTGGACATACCATATGCATACGTGTAGAAACGTATGGAAAGGATCATTATCACGGGTATCATATGGACATACCATATGCATACGTGTAGAAACGTATGGAAAGGATCATTATCACGGGTATCATGTGGACATACCATATGCATACGTGTAGAAACGTATGGAAAGAATCATTATCACGGGTATCATATGGACATACCATATGCATACGTGTAGAAACGTATGGAAAGGATCATTATCGCGGGTATCATATGGACATACCATATGCATACGTGTAGAAACGTATGGAAAGGATCATTATCGCGGGTATCATATGGACATACCATATGCATACGTATAGAAACGTATGGAAAGGATCATTATCACGGGTATCATATGGACATACCATATGCATACGTGTAGAAATGTATGGAAAGGATCATTATCACGGGTATCATGTGGACATACCATATGCATACGTGTAGAAACGTATGGAAAGAATCATTATCACGGGTATCATATGGACATACCATATGCATACGTGTAGAAACGTATGGAAAGGATCATGATCGCGGGTATCATATGGACATCCATATGCATACGTGTAGAAACGTATGGAAAGGATCATTATCGCGGGTATCATATGGACATACCATATGCATACGTATAGAAACGTATGGAAAGGATCATTATCACGGGTATCATATGGACATACCATATGCATACGTGTAGAAATGTATGGAAAGGATCATTATCACGGGTATCATGTGGACATACCATATGCATACGTGTAGAAACGTATGGAAAGAATCATTATCACGGGTATCATATGGACATACCATATGCATACGTGTAGAAACGTATGGAAAGGATCATTATCGCGGGTATCATATGGACATACCATATGCATACGTGTAGAAACGTATGGAAAGGATCATTATCACGGGTATCATATGGACATACCATATGCATACGTGTAGAAACGTATGGAAAGGATCATTATCACGGGTATCATATGGACATACCATATGCATACGTGTAGAAACGTATGGAAAGGATTATTATCACGTGTATTATATGGACATACCATATGCATACGTTGTATACATATGCATACGTATGGAAAGGATCATTATCACGGATATCATAAGGACATACCATATGCATACGTGTAGAAACGTATGGAAAGGATCATTATCACGGGTATCATATGGACATACCATATGCATACGTGTAGAAACGTATGGAAAGGATCATTAATACGGGTATCATATGGACATACCATATGCATACGTGTAGAAACGTATGGAAAGGATCATTATCACGGGTTTCAGAGGATTTAGATTAAAGAGAAACGACTCATGCATGGTAACAGTGATTTCAAACGGACCACGTTTGTCAACTATTTTCCAAAACTACCTGGATTAATGGCTTAACTTTTAAATACTTATATAATAAATAAAAAGAAACTAATTTTTCACCACTTTTTTATTGAAAAAATTATCATGTTGCAGAGCCCATGGCCCCTCCGTCGGGATACAATTGTGTACTAACAAAATTAAATTCAAAAATCGAAGTATAGACAATCAAAATTTTCAAAATTCAATTTTAACTTCGATTTTTTAATTTTATTTTGTTAGTATAGAATTGTATCCTGACAAAAGGGCCATGGGCTCTAAAAAATGTTGATATTTCAATAAAAAAGTGGTGAAAACTAAGTTTATTTTGCTTAATTATATTAATAATTACACCACAAAATTATTTTGCTCTTTTTGAATAAGTTTTAAATACATACTAATTACATTCATATAACGCTTTATACAAACTCGCAAAACTTTAAAATTATATTTACTTATATTTAATTAATTTTAATTTGATTAAAAATATACAAATCGATTTATCGTTAGAACTCAGATGTTGAAAGCCGAAGCTGTGTAATGACTAACGACGCTTTTCCAAATGCTGCGCTGGCGGGCGCGCCGGGCACGTTACATTTTTCTGCGCAACAATGGAACGTAGTTATTCAGAAAGCATCCAACCCACAAAATGCTAAGAATGAGTTATGTACCGAGTTGAACACCTCAATACGATATATTTATGTGCTGAAAACGTCCAAGCTCTCAGTGATATAGTTTTATGTAAATTCAATATGTTTCTTACCACATCACCGCTATCACCGTTAAATAAACTCTTACGAGAAAAAAAGTCATAAATTATGCGTTGTTTCGTTTACAGAGTGCAAGTTCATGATTAACACAGTGATTTATACACAAAGTAATTAGTTCTAATATTGCCTCTGAAGATGATGATTGTGTCCATCGAAAGAGCTTAGGCTTATATAACTCAAATTAGTGGAATAAAACGTTGTGTACAAATCATTGTGTTAAAAAAAGTGGTTTAACTGTTTTTAGCGACATAAAATTCACTAATCCTTAGCAAACAAAAATACTAGTTAATAATATCCACGCGGTATGGGCGCACTACGCAACTTTTCAATTACTTGAATATATTAATTTGATGGTCTGGTTGTGACAGGACGCCGACCTGCGAACGACGTCCTGATCAGTAGCGAAAGGAATTTCGGATGCTTCCGTAGCTTTACCAAGGTGTGGGTCTCCCGATGGGAAATCTCGCGGGGCTAACATGATAGCTGTATATATGGGAGAGTCTCCCCCCGCTGGATGCTGCCTTTGCTCGAAGGTCCATATCTGCCGGTGTTGGCTTCGTGGCTGCAAGTCGCCTTTTCTTTGTTTTAATTTTCGTGATGTCGCCCCCTTTTCTTTTTTTTATCCCCAAATTGGGGGCGGTGTTCTTTTTTTCTTTTCAAGAATTATTATTTCATTTTCTTTGTCATATTTCGTTGTCTTGTGAAATCCTCCTTTTTATTCTGTTTTATTATATTGTTATTTTTTTATACATTGTTATTTATTTGTATGATGTTAATAAAGATAATTTCCTTGCGACGGGGGCTATGAATGTTGTTGTCCTCTCGCAAAGGCTTATACGACCCGAGCGAAGGAGCATGGTTCTGCATTGTAGTTGAAACAAATGTCAACCTGGTGACGGTTGAGTAGGACCGATGTGGAAGCTCTCGCTCTTAGAGCGGTCCTGGGTAAGCGGTGGGTACCGTTCTACCAATACTACACGGTAATAATCTTAAAGAAAATGTCTAAGGGGGTTGAACATTTTCTAAGCCTCAGATAATACTTCATACATTAAGACATTTTATTGAAAGATGTAACCTGTAAAACGCACCATATATTCGTAAATAATATTTTTTTCTTATAATTTCATTAAAAACGCATAAAAAAAATAACTACAATGAGCCACGTGCAAAAAATACGCAATAATGAATTAAATATCGACATATTAGGTTTTTGTAGGTAGAAATTTTCAGACGTCATTTTCTCAATTGCGTATTTTTTGGGTTGGATGCTTTCTGCATGACCGCGTCCGTATTGTAAAGCGATGCCCACTTTGGCTCGAGATGAAACTCGTGATCGCCTCGGACCGAACCCGCCCGGTGCGCAGTGCGCAGTGCGCAGTGGCGCAACGCTCCGTGGGAGGACGCGCGCATTGTAGCGCGCGGTGAGGCAAGCCGGCTTGCCCAACCGCTCGGGGAAACAGTTGCGTCACTGATTGATGCAAATATTTCGGTTTCGCTTACTTTGGTTAACACCTTTTTTGGTTAATTCGTTCCAATAGGCTGGTTAATCCAACGGCTGGTCTGGCATAGGTACTGCCGAGATTTGAGAAGATTAGATGCTACTTCACATAAAATAAGTACGTAAATAGTTGTGGATATTTTATACGAACCGTACTTTTTTCCGAGAAACGATTCTCGACGTTTCGTTGAATGCTTATGCAACGTCATCAGGAGGACGACCTTTACCCGTGGAGGTAGAGGGCGGACTGATTTATGCTTTCGAGGCCGCAAATTATATGCACTTTATTGTGGAGTACTCAATTCGTCTACAATAGAGGTCGCCAGTGTGCAATGTGTACTAGTTACGTCGGCGGACTTTACTGCGACTTCTCTCAAGGGTTGAATCAATGTCGTAAGGCGCCAAATACTTGATAGTTTGTAACTGTCATCTCTATTGGAATTGGGATGTTTGTATGTTTCAATGGACTCCCTCACTAATCTGGGTATAAGGTATGGTTGTGTTGATAAGATTTTTGCCTTGTCAAATCTGATGAAGTGACAGAGATTCCCTTTGGATGCATGTTCGCAGATTGCCGACATATTGGAGTTGTTGTTTGTAATTGCTCCAATATGTTCCTTCATCGTGTAGCGATGTTGCGTTTGGTTTGTCTTATGTAGTTAAGTTACTTCATGTGTTTATTGTCCTATGTAATTAATCTACTTCATATGTTTATTATTCTTCCAGGCGGTGCATGAATCCACCCCTATTTGCGGAGTCTGATTAACTGAAATATGTCACCTTACACATTATTAAAATCTCTGGAGACAAATGACTTCGGAAAATGATGCTGTCAGCTGTAGCGTCAGGAGAACTGAAATAATCTAGTGGTTCAGCCATGAGAAGAAGAGTGCCTAGGCACTTCCGTGTGCTAAGGAAAACACGTAAGTTCCTTGGCCGTGCGTTGTGTCCCCAACAAAAATGGAAGTCGTAGAAGACGAAAAAATGTCATTACAAATAAGTTTTGCAGATTACTCGAATTATGATGTTGAACATGCTGTTATTTGGAAGGAGTATCGTATAATTTCAGAAATAATGCATAAAAGTGATAGCTAAAAATAATACAAAAAATCAAAATTTTCATATAAAAAGATATGACAGGTAGAATATTTTGAATAGGTCCAAATTGTTCAAGAACACAATACTAGATATTATCCCCAGCGGAACATCATTAATCAAGATATATTATAGACGAAGCTTTATTTTTATAGGCGAAAGTAGGTATCGAAGTCCTTTTGGGCATTCATAGGGCTAGCCTACGATTGGTCGTAATTCCTGTGAACGCCCAAAAAGACTTCCATACCTACTTTTCCATATAAAAATATAATTTCGTGTCTATGAGACATCTGTAATATATCTTGATATGATAGTTACTTAAATATATTAATAACACTTACCGTTATAACCTTTTTATTCTGAAAATAGGGCGAATTATCTACTGCACACCATTGTGATGTATAAAAAATATATGTCTTTGTTCGACATAATCATGACATTTCTCGACCTATCTATTTAAATCTCTATTAAAATACATATGAAATAATATATTAGTTTTGGAAGAACAGTTGTGTAGCATACAGATTCCATAAAACTGTTTTTGGAACCAGAACACGCTTTGGGAATCAGATTGGAAAAAAACCCACAAAATGTTTAAAAAGCTAACTATTTCAATGATACCGTACTTTAGAAAAGAAAGAGCGAATACAAATCAAATTTTCTTGAAACCTGTATACCTATTTTATTTGATCGAACACGAGTAAGGTACGTGATACTTGGCATATTATTTAAAAATATATTTTATGCGTAACAAATAATATGTACTGTAACGAATAATATTAGTGTTGTAAGTACTGAGCTGTGCAATATTTCAAAAGAGCCATGTTTCACGTCCTTGCGCAACACCGTGCGTGATACATCCATCTCTCAGATGTGAAACAATGACACGCAGCAGGAGCATAGTTCATCTGATTCTAGCCGCCACGGGCCGTGACGTCATTACCCCAGGTCGTTGCGTGCGAAGTGAGATTACGATCGTGGTTAAAACGAATTAAAATCAAGATATGTGGGAGAATTGTACTTTGTTTCTGCGATCCGGGGTGACGCGAGTTAAGAATGATGACATTTTTCTCGCTTCTGAGAAAAATTGTTTTAAAATGAAATGATTTTACCGTCGCAAATATGAAAATAGATTTTCCGTTTTCCTGGAGAGAAGTCGAGACCTTAATTAACACATATGGTGAACCTTGGCTTCCTTGAGAATTTTCGTAAATCAATTATAATAATAAAAGTTTAAAATTAAATATAGAATTTTTTTACATTATGGAAGCGGTGAATAATAATGCACCTCTAATAAATAACCAAATCAATTTTCCATAATGCGCATTGTTAAATTTAACTTTCACAAAAGATTTGGTAACACCCACTTTATACCCCGCCTCCTTTCACTCTCTCTCCCTCGTAGATTCCTGATCGTTCTGTAGGCTAGTTGGTGCATGCTTGTCCTTAACAAGATTAACACGCATGTGATTAATATTGGTGAAAAGTTTACAATACTATGGTTGTGGTATATATATAGTGTTGTGAACGTAGTAGCGTAGTCTTGGTCCTGAGGAAGAAGCGGGTACGCCTCGAAACCGGCAGACCTAAAATCTGTTAATGTTTTATACTAATTTAACTAACACTCTAACCACAAAGATAATGCTTTAAATATTGAAAATATTAATAAAAAAAGATATGCCTCTTCCACCTTAGCTTTCATTTGGTCATTCTCTCCTAATAGCCCAACCATAGAAGTACTTTTATTTTAACAAATGTCGGGACATTTACCTCATTAAATACAGTGATTAAACACTCATCGTTGTAGTGCCTACACAAATAATCGGATGATCTCGTAATTTTTTTACACAAAAATTCAAATACTCGGTAGGATTCTTCCTTAATAAATTTATAAAAAATAAATGATTCATAATGCACCTAACCTTCTGCGATGAATATAAATTATCGATTCGTTTAAGTATTTTATGCAAATTACACGCAAATAGCTAATAATATTTTCTCGATTTCCATAATGAGTGGGCTTCATTCATACCGAGCCATTGAAGTGGGATTGCAAATTAGTTTCTTTAAATATGTGTACATAGCTCGGTGCGCCAATTAGGAGCGTGTGTAGAGCAGGTACCTACCTGGCCACATACTCCAGCTGATTACAGCTTGCATTGTGTGCTGACGGCAGCCATACTGGGCAAATCGCGTCTATTATTACGGAAGGCGCTTATTAACCACAATTTTGAAGACACTTGGAATAGTCAATTGTGATGTGAAACGTCAATGGGCGAACTAGGTAGAGTAAATTAAATCACCAAACAAAACGATATCTTGTTACGGAAGCATGCATGCTTATTAGTGGCACGTGAGTACGCGCAGTATTGACCTTGTTTAGCCCTTGCTTATTAGTGGCATGTGTGTATGCACATTGCTAGTAATAAGCACGCTCATTAATGGCATGCAAAAATCAACCGCCGGTTGATTTATGAGCATTCTAATGTCATTCACTATGAGAAGGGAATCTTTTGAGTATGAACAGGCTTGCTTATTATGAGCATGCTTATATCGTTCGCGGCTAGTATCGATTATCAATGCGATCTTCTCAGTCCACGACAGATGAAACAAATATGGCGCGTTGGGGAGATTACAGATGACGGAACATTACTTTTCGTGACTTATTATAGGAATCACGAATGTCTGTTGAATACTCGGTCATCGCTATAAATAATATAGCCAGAAATAGTTTTTATGAAACTATTTTGATTTATTGGTTCACTTGAATTTTCTATTTCAATTTGCAGTTTCCATTTTGAACTACAGTTCCTCTCTATTCTATGACAATAGCATGCCAGTAATAAGCGTGTGTGTTTAATTATTAGCTTTGAGCATGCTGTTTTATTATCATGCTTAAAATAAGCATGCTAATAGTGAGCAAGTGTGTACAGTTGTTAGGGCATGCTAGTTTTGAGCATGCCAATGAGCATGCCAGTAAAAAGCATGCCAATGAGCATGACAGTAATAAGCATGTGTACGTTTATGGTAAAGCGCTGCAAAGCGCGCTTTACCATAAAGGTTCGCGCCCTTTGCACGTTCATTCAACTATTTCGTAGTCAATATAGTTCCTGCGTATGGTCCAGTTTGATATATTTTATTCATTTCATTTTCGCTTAGGAGGAAAATAATCCCTTCAAAATATATCAATATTGTGACAATCATGGCTGTGGGAGGCAAATGGAACACATTAAATGAAATTAATTAAAAGTATTCATTAAATTAAATCACTGGACACGAGTTTAATCGGAGCACCGTTCTCTAATTCAAATAAATTGTCACTAGAATATTCCGCACAGGTACTCGTACTTCTTTAATTCGCTTTACTCTTTTATTTATCGCAAGGTCGTTTCGCCGTGGTACGCAACTTTCTATGGTCGTTAGTCACTAGTCAAAATCCCGTGTTCACGTCTCGCGAAGCTTTTGGATTGTGCCAGAACTTTGTAGTAGTTTCCAATTTACTATTGGTACAAGGTATGGTGCTGTAAAATCCTCGACTGCGTGCAATTATTTCTGCTTCTACCATCTCGTGACAATATTATGCATAGCCCCTCAAACAACATCGACTGTGTCGAGTTCACCACCTACCACTTATTACCCTCTTTCGTATTCGCAGACGACCTGCCTCTTGCATTGCATAACTTACAGCATGATATTTCACACCAATCTTCCTTGAATGGAATGCAATCTTTCACTATGCTTTTTTTTTCAATTGATTGAGCAACTTTGTAGATTGACATTTTAAAAAACAATTGATTTATTATTTGTTTGTATCTACTCATATTTATTAATTACATCTAAATATTAGGTCCTTACATATGAAATTGGCGTTTTACCGTACTGGCAAATTTGATCTCAAATATCTTCTCTTTGGTTAGGAATTCCAAATCCAAATTTATACAGCTATTTACTCATGTATTTGTGTTTTGAAAATTATAATTCATTTGTTTTTTCCTCAATTGTTTTTATCTTTGCGTCACTCAGTTTACAAAATGAAAAACTTGAAATATCGCGTTATTTACGAGTACGAGTTCCACCGTGGCACCAGTGCTACAGAAACGGCTCGAAGGATTAATGATGTGTATGGCGACGGTGCCGCAAAAGAAAACACAGTGCGTTTTTGGTTCCAACGTTTTCGTTCTGGAAATTTCGACCTGCAGAACAAGCCCCGTGGACGGCCGGAGACCAAAGTTGATAATGAAAATTGAAGGCTATTGTGGAAGCGGATCCATCGCAAACCACATCCGAGTTAGCTGCAGGCTGCGGTGTTAGTGATAAAACTGTTTTAATCCACTTGAAGCAAATTGGTAAGGTGAAAAAGCTTGAAAGGTGGTACCTCACGAATTGAGTGAAGCAAATCAACAAACGCGCGTTGACTGCTGCGTTGCATTACTCAACCGGCACAATAATGAAGGGATTTTAAATCGAATCATTACCTGTGATGAAAAGTGGATCCTGTACGATAATCGAAGCGCTCATCGCAATGGCTGAACCCTGCCGAACCAGCCAAACCATGCCCCAAGCGAAAATTGACTCCAAAAAAGTTACTTGTGAGCGTTTGGTGGACTAGTGCTGGTGTCGTTCACTACAGCTTTCTTAAATCTGGCCAGACGATTACGGCAGATGTCTATTGTCAGCAACTGCAAACCATGATGGAAAAGCTAGCTGCTAAACAACCGAGGCTGGTTAATCGCTCTAGGCCACTGCTGCTTCATGATAACGCTAGACCACACACTGCACAACAGACGGCTACCAAATTAGAGGAGCTTCAATTGGAATGTCTAAGACATCCACCGTACTCTCCGGACCTTGCCCCAACAGATTACCATTTTTTTCGAAATTTGGATAACTTCTTGCAAAGGAAAAAATTCAACTCCGATGGGGCAGTCCAAACCGCCTTCAAAGATTTTATTGATTCCCGTCCGAATGATTTTTTTAGTAAAGGGATCGATGAACTACCTATGAGATGGCAAAAGTGCATAGATAGAATGGTACATACTTTGATTAAATAAATATATTATAATAAAAAAAATCGGCTTTATGTTCCTCCCATACTAAACGTCAATTTCATATGTAAGGACCTAATATTTCGGAGAAACCTTTCCATCGTCAGGCTTTCCATCACCATGGTTTTTCTGAATTTGCAAATCATTTATTAGAAAGTGATCACGGTTTTGAAAAAAATTTGGGACTTTCCGTTTTACACATAAATAATTTTAATCTTAAATTGAATAATCTAAAATTATTAGAAATTATTAAAGCATGTCAAGTAATCGAAATATTATTAATAATCAATTCGAATTCTTAAAAATTTTCCAATAATTGTGTGTTATCAAGAACTTCAGCAATAATATTTAAAAACCATTTTTCAAATAATTTAGAAAAACAAAAGACGTCATCAACACCCTGATGATGGAAGATTTTTACCGAAACATGTAGGTGTAATTAATAAATATAAGTAGATACAAACAAATAATAAAATGGTTTTATCAAAATAAAGATTACTATTTAAAACAATAAAATCTTACGGTGTGCACGACATAAATTTTAAGTAAATCTCGAATCGAATAAATAACTGAAATAAACAGAATTACGCCGGCCGCACACTGGATGCATTTTCGTACGAAATTGAGTAGTACGTATACGTACGAATACGCAAGTACATTCCTAACCTTCGAAGTAGTATTGAACATCGCACACTGCACACGATTTAGTAGTGCGTGTACGCACGTATAGATACGACGTCTGACACGATCCGGATTTGTTCGGAAATTTTTGCGATTTCGTACGACGGATATTGAAAATTTTGTCAATTTGACACATGACCACAAATGTTTGTGGGACAAAAGTGATTCAACTACGTGAGCATCAGTGCAGATCATGGCGGAGGATTCTATATTATTTCTAGATAGGATAAAGATTTCTAAAGAACTAAAAAATACCTATAAGTTAAATAATTTGGTTTAATGAAGGTGAGGTATAATTATGCACTTCGAAAAAAAAAACTTTTAAATATTTCTCCGATGTTATGAGCTTTCGTTGTACTTCGATTCTCCTCAGCATTTGTCTATCTATTGGATAGATAGTCATGAAATTTGTCATTATTTAAGTCTGCCATAATAGAGTTTTCAAGAAGATACAGATTATTCATTTGGCACAAACGTCATTGGAGAAATGTCAAAGTAACTGATCGTGACAACGCAAGACGCAATCAATGTGCGCGCTCCAATACGTACGAAAATAGTCGTACGAATACGTACGTAATAATTCGTATCCAAAGTGCGGCCGGCCTAAATATGAACGAATATTTTGCGCCCAGTGCCATCACCGCCCGCGAGCAGCCGCGCGCTCCGGCCCTGTCGGGGTATTGTTGCACCGCCCGCTACGATGTTCAGGTCTGCTACACACCCCCACCCCGAGCCCGGAAACAATGGCGGCAGTTCCCACGACCAATCACATCAATGGCTACACCAACGGTCAGAACCAGTGAAATCATTGCTTTTTTTGCCGGAACTCAACTGGAAACCGAACTTATCTGAATGGAGGATTGTTCTTTGATCGGTACGGAAGGTCACGCTGGTCAGCTAGCTGTGCCTCGAGTTTGGTCTTTATTGTTTTAGATTCTTCCATCGCGGCGCTGATTGACAGAAAACTGAGTAAAATTAGAGTAAGTGTTACCTAACTGTGGGATGTCATGTTATCCTGGTATCTCTCGCGTGTTAGTGCAAACATTTTTGCATGGAAGTAGCTTCATTCGCTAAGCCTACTGGAATTACTTTTCAACAATCGCACTCAATCGAGTCAGAAAATTGCGTTCTGATATAAGCAATATTACTTAGCGTTGTCATTAAACTAGATTTTTATTAAGGGGTAATACTTATTCATCTTTTTGATAAATGTAGGTTTTTATTATTCATTTATATCAGAAATTTTATATAATAGCATATATAAAATTCCTGTACTGTATGTATCTTACGCAAAAATCTCTTTTTCCTAGTTTTTTTTAATATTAAAATCATACTCTTTAGTAAGACATGCACCACCAACAAAAATGACATCGTTTAATATTTAAATTAAAATAATGACAGACTATTGATTATTTATTAGTTTTGTATTGAAAGGGTGTGAAATATTATTCATGGGTATGAAACATTATTTTAAGGATAATAAACGTTATTCCAGGTTAAATATCTATAGAAATATCGATATTTAAACTGGAATCATGAAAGTACTCCTTCAATGTTTATCTTCAATTAATCATTTAGGAATGAAACAAGAGTGGAATAATATTAATATATTCTCAACAAATAATGTGTGATATTTCTTTTCAAAATTGATGCTTACTGGATACACATACGTACTCATTTGAGAGCAACAATGAATGCATTTTGACTTTTATTACATTGATGTTATTTACAGATTGCAGAAAACGTCATAATAATATGACATTGAATATGATTTTTTTCAATCTTCCTAATAATGCTATCTTAAACTGGAAAAAAAATTCTTCCGTATGAAGTTTATAAGTTTAAAAGAATGATGACGGTATTGTTTACTTTATAGTGAATTTTTTTGAATCTTTTATAATACAATTCACTGTATATAAAAAATTCGAACGCAACAATCGTATGCAACGATTTCACAAAGATCCATCCTTTGATGTAAAATAATTCACATTAATAAGTGTCATTTTTGCAAGACGGAATAGAAAAGGGCATAAAAAGTAGTGAAATATTTATAATTGATATAAATTAACTTTGTTTAAACCACTTATTTATTGAAAAAAATCAACATTTTTCGAAGCCAATCGCTTCTTCGTCAGGAAAACAAAAATAATATTTAAAAATCGAAGTATAGATCAAAATATTAAAAAGTTATGTATGGATAAAACAATTTAAACAGTAATAATTATTCTGAATTTTCTAACCATCTTTTGGCTGTGGGTCATTCTTTTGATATTAATAAGGGTTTACAAATTTTACATACAAATTATACAGAATCACAATTTGATAAATTAGAAATTTTGGAAATAAGAAAGAGTGTAAATAGTAAATTGAATGTTATAAATAATCAGGTCCTTTTTGCAAATAGTTATCTTAAAATTTATTTTCATGTTAATTAGGTACTTTATATTATCATTTTCCATTCATAACTTTTTAATATTTTGATCTATACTTCGATTTTTAAATATTATTTTTGTTTTCCTGACGAAGAAGCTATTGGCTTCGAAACATGTTGATTTTTTTCAATAAATAAGTGGTTTAAACAAAGTTAATTTATATTAATTATAATTATGTTACCACAAAATAAATTTGCTACATTTGAAGATGAAATATTTATATTTATAAAAATTTTCGATCGTGGGAATTTAAAAAGCATTGTGTAAATTCTCGCTCTGAACATAAAATGTCATATTGCGAACCAACACTCATTTGATTCCTTGCTATATTCATTTTATAGATTACAGTTGACTTTTGTTTTACAATACCTTATCATATTTTTTCACACAGCATACTTTTGAAATAATTAGTTTTCTAACCAAATTTATTAATCAATTGGAAAGACATACAGAAAAATCAAATCCACGAAAAAATATTTCGCTGCTAACGGGTTCGAATCCCGGTAGAATCCAAATATTTTTTCGTGGATTTGATTTTTTGTACGTTTTTCTAATTGATTAATGAATTTGGTTTTAAATTTCACAGAACTTTGTTCTGAAAAAATTGCAACTTCACAATAAGAATGTGTTCTTGAATATAATTAGTTTTCACTTATGTAAGTATGTTTTCAGAAATACGTATCTAAAATATACTCTGAATTCCGAGTAAATTTAAATGTAGCAATACATATGTACTTATTAAAGAAATCTGTAGATGAATGTTTTGTCATAAAAATCGTTTCTAAAAGCCAGTTATTTAATGAGTAATAGTATTTTTTTTTATTGTTGCAAAACATAAAAGTTATTGCGTTTTCTAAACTTATTACGGATCAAAGGAATAGCTTTATATCAATCATTTTCAATTTTTTAGTAGATACTTTAAATCACTATCAATATATATCCTAGAGGATATATTTATACATCTTGTGCCGTAAAATGACATGGTAGACAAAGATCTTGAAACGTCATTGTGTTTAATGACAGTGTAACGTTTACCTCTTAAATGTACGCAATAATTTAGAAGAATGAATTTGGTATACAAATAAGAACGATTGTTTCTCTACTCTCTGAGCATACTTTGTGTCGAATTCTCAAGGACAGGGCAGAAGTACTCTTCCAGTAATGAGTGACGATTTAAAGTCGTTTTATTTCCGGAAATACTTGGTCTCAGGTTTTAAACAAATATATTTTTTTAGTATAAATTTTTAACCCTACGATAGGCCATGAGGCCCAGTTAATGTGAAACACGCGACCTCACCAGAAATCGAACCTGAAACTTCCGGTTTGAAAAACCAGTATCATGCCTACTGGATTAAGGAGACCGCCCAGTATTTTAAGGTTCTAGAGCTCAGAAGTAGCCTTCTTGTGCCTTGTACTGTGATTAATGACTGATATTTAAAAAAACAAATAAGTGCATGCATGCAACATACAGATTCTTAGGAATTAAATATTTCAATAGTCTACCACTGAATATAAGAACTATACAACATTATGCAAAGTTCAAAAAGTGTGTAAAATCATTGAACAATTGAGTGATGAGATTTGCGATATTAAACTTAACATGTTTATTTTTAAATATTGTAATACTAGCTGTGCCCGCGCGGCTTCGCACGCGTAGATTTTTAGTACACTGTTTGGATCGTCATAAAGCTTTCGCGAACCTTCTAGAACATTCTCCTTCCAGAACTTTCAAGAAATTTATTGAACAGGAATTTACAGGAACCGTTTAGATACATCGATACATTCCGCCACTCAGTTTATAACCTTATAGAACTTTTAGGAATTTTCTAGAACCTTCTCCTTCCAGAACTTTCTAGAGCAGGTTTTTTCTGAACCTTCTAGACTCACCGACACAGTCGGCGCGCCTATTTTGAAACAATCTGAAGCATTTGCGGCCTTCCCATAACAAAACAATGTGCTAGAAAGCACATTTTCGTCACCCACTCCCACCCACGTATAGCCACCCCCACCAAACTCGCATATTTTCGATGTGACACCAAGGGCTATCCACCACTGTAACCACCGGTGGGTAATTGTGGCTGGTTGTGGAGAAAACTTGGCGGATAGGGAAACACGGGTTTCTTTTTATACATATATATTTATTAACTTAACATTATTATATTAAAATATTTATATTTATATTTCATTGCATGTATGTATTGTATGTTATTTAAAAATACAGTTACGTATCACACTGGCGACATTCTCCGGTTCCATACACAAGTTTGTGATTAAGTGATTAACTGATACCAAAATAAGTTGGTATTATTAAATGGTTTTTTATTTTTTATTATTACATTTTTTTAATATTTTTTTTCTTTGACGGAATTCGACATGTCAAATTTATGCTCTGAATAATTTTTAAAAAAGCTAGTACTTTAAAAGTAGGCTAACTTCATGGTCTCGAACCTAAGTAACCGTCTTACCGCTAGATCTAAGAATCATCAGGCGCTCTTCTATTTTGATCTGATTAAAAATTCGTCGACCGTTACTCGAATGAAACCTTTTTGATAGACACATGTTCTTATTCCCGAATAATACACATTTATTTTAGCATTTCAATGAACAGTTATTCATTATATTTATTGACTTTTGGTGCAATGCAGTAAATTTATACCTAAATTAATTAAATAGTTTACATTTGTATATTTAGCACGCATCTAGGTACCTGTACCGTATTATAGCAACATAAATAATATAGTAGCATAAATTAATTGGTAAACAAACGTATGATATGTATCTGTGTATATTTATGTATTTGTGATTTTTTTCTATATTGATTTGATTTTATCCAGACATTCCTAAAATGCAGAGAAAAGGAGAACTATTATACAATTAGTATTATCAAACATAATGCTCAACGCACGTTGCTGCCGCGACCTCTCCATAGACCGTCAAAAATATACTATATAATATACTAGGGCTTAGCAAAGACGCGAACCGTTTCATGTTTCGTGATCTCCAATGGTGTATAATATTTCTCGATCTAGACCTATGGATGGTAAAATAATAATATTCCTCAACAATCTTCTGTGTGTAGCTTTCTGGAATATTCTGCCGCGTATATCTTACCTCTCTGGCCGACGTTTCGGAGCTCATTGCAGGGTTCATCATCACATCAGCCCTTAGGATGGACCCTGCAATTGGATCCGAAACGTCGGCCAGAGAGGTCAGGTATACGCGGCAGAATATCCCAGAAAACTACACACAGAAGATTCTGAACGGCCACGAAAACCTGAGAAATTTTTATTCCTCAACAATGTGTTCAAAAAAAATCCCAACTCAAGCGGAGATAAGTATTTGACGCTAAATATTTGAAATCTCAAAATATGAGTGTTGTACAGCTGAAAATAAAACAAAGTGATTTCTAGAGAATATATTCATCTCAATTTCCAATGAACTTCTTAAAACTAATTTTACATAATGTTGTATTCCTTTCGACGTTGTTGGTTCATTTGTTGTAGTATTAAAAATACTTCGCAAAAATCTAGGCTGCCAAAAGCATGATAACAAATAAAGAATACACATTTTGCGGGTACACATTTTCTGACTTGGTTGACCTGGGAGCCTACATGCCTATCATGTCGTGCGGAGAATGTGAACTTCGTTCATCTTGTGGTCGCTTATTGTACTATACTTATATTGTACAATGTATTAATGTATTATTGTAAATTGTAATTGTAACTGTACTAATCACCTTGTCCTAAATGACTATCCATTAGGGTCATTCTGACCTGTTGATAGTCTTTAAATAAAAAAATAAATAAAAAATAAGACTTCGTTCAAAAAATGTAACTTAAACTCAGTTTTTTGGATTTTGAAGGTCAACACATTACTCTATCTATGCAAACTAATTTACCAATCGAGAAACCAGGTTTCTGTCTTCCCATTGCGGTGTAATCTCCGTTTCGGCGGTGAATAAAATCAACAAACATCTGGCGTAGGTACCCAGAGATGCTGGATGGGAGAGCGTCTACTAGCGACCCGTGGCGTTTAGAATACATCCTAAAGGACCTGCCATTAAAAACTTTTCCAATAATCGATTGTCTGAAAGTTGACATTCGCCGATTAAAGTTAAGTTTAAGCTGACACGTTAACCAAGACGTATCTGCCATTAGAGATTTTTTTGTGGTTTAGTGTTGAATTTAATTCACGATATTACGTCCGATATCACAGATCACAGATACCACCCACTCTGAAATAATTTCAACGCAATTCTTAACATTAAAATAGAAAATTCTAGACTTATCGACCACATCGCATGTGGAATAAATTTAATTTTGAAACCGATAATTTTTTACAATCGTGAATTAACGCAAACTTACAACACGCATTTGTTCAACACACACTCGAATTTGTTGTTAAACAGAGCGCTTACCATGTGTTGTCATGAATAAAATTACATACAAGTGCGCGTATTTGTTTATGAAAGCGTGATATTTTTAACCAAATGAAACAAGCACTACAACACAGACGAGACTTATCTCGAAGACTATAGCTAGATCACATTCAAAATAATGTGCGAAAAAAATATGTGTGCTACGATGCAAAAAATGAACACAAAATACGTTTTCCTAGTAAGTAAGGAACCTTTTTTAAACTAAAAAATATATATTTATTTGGAATATCACATTGAGGCTTGTAATACGGGCTTGCCAGGTAACTTTCCCCCACTTTCTTCTTACCGGATAAAGCTAGGGAATGGTCTTTTGATTGTGGTCGACCGATAACTTCTAAAGTTACGTAAAAAAACAGTACAGAGCTGATCACGATGTGACCCATTCGTTGTCATTTGTACTAAGTGCGCGTAGTGAATGACCAACTGATACATATGTACCGACCTTTAAGGCTGGACATTGACTGCAAATGCATATTTGGGCGTTTTTTACAAAAATGTGAGTTTCTATTATTCATTTATATCCGAATGTTTATTATAGACTGCAATTTTTAGCACAATAACTTATATAAAACCTTTGTTCTTATATAAAAATAATAAACTGAACATTATTTACAATAATTAAGAAAATATTAGCATTAATCGACATGCCGCGGCCAAAAAAATCGTTTTTAGTGTTCAAGGCAGCGCAAAGTTGTAATGAATATTTATATGTACGCATAAAATGTTTTTTTATAGGTATAAAGTATACTTCACATTATCTAGAATCCGTACGAAAAAAAAATCTATATTCATAAAGTTATAATGTTTTATTTTTGCAAGAACTTTTTATGTTTTTTGTTGATTTATAAAAGCTTTTTATTTATATAAAGATGTGATTTTAAACAGTTTATTCTATTTATTCCGTATTTTGAGGCTTTACTCACTAAAGAAAAGTTGTTTTGTTTTAAAATAAAAACACTTTAATTATTATTTAAAAATAAAAATCCGAAGTATGAAATGTGCCAATAAATGACATACTTATAAAACAGAATGCCTTCAGCAGCTGCATTACATACCGTTACCTAGAAAGTTCACTAGCTATCCGACTAGTAAAAAAACTACACCTAAAAGTACTTTATATATAGAAATGAAAAAAACATCATAGGTACCTCTTTGTAGTTTGATTTAAGCCCTCGTTAATCCTTAAACATAGTTGAAATATTTTTATTAAAACTTTCTTGTAACATATTTGTTACTTGCCTTACTTCACAATCTAAGCTGTAAGTAAATGTAGTCAATTTAAAATCATAGCCACGGAGGAAATATATGATCTTTTGTAATATATTAGAGAGAAAAGCCATGAACTTTGTATATTTAGCATTTTATGGTCAGAAAAAACAGCCTCATAGAGCTGAGCAATGTGAGAAATCTGTATTTTTTGGCATTTAAAAGGTTACTTAAGAGAAATGGGATGTGCCGTATTGCACTGTAATTTATGGTATTTAGATATGATTTTGAAATAGGCTTCGTCCCGTGTGGCGGAACATCCATCAGAACGTGAAAGAAGCCTCCGATAAGATCGCGGTAGGAACGATTTGAAGGCGATGTGAAGTTGAATGATGTGATTTTTTCCCCGTACACCTTGACGATAATGCAACACCTCGCAATGCCAACCCGCGGAGGTGAAGTAGTGTCGTGTTAAAGCACTTAAGAATAAAATTTGCATGGAATCGGAATTATTAGCATACCAGACCTGCATCTCTGACACTGAAAGTGTGTTTGATGGTTCCGTATGACACTGATTTTAGTACGGCAAAAATCTGTGGCCGATAATCATTTTTTTTTTATTGTAAATAATGCTGACGACTTCAGCGTAAGAGAGCTCGAATTCGAATTTAAAGAGGTCATATTTTAACGTATAAACATAACATATAAATGTATAAATTTAACATAACATAATATGAAACAAAAGTAATGAACATCGGAAATAAGAGAATATTGGATGCCCCAGCAATAAATTATCGATGGGGAAGCAATCAAAGAAACAACTGATAGAAAATACTTGGGAAGAATTATAAATAATATATTAAACTTTTCGTTAAATACTTATATTACAAGAGAAAAAACAAAAATCACTCTTGGGAAGAATCAGAAGATATATAACAGAATCGTGCAAAAATATATATAACGCAATAATAGTCCCCCTTATCAACTAGGTACTGCAGCAGTATGCTAGTTCTGGTTGATAAAGAAGAATTGAAAAAATTAAGAATCCTACAAAATAAAGTAATAAGCACTATACTAAAAAGAAATCGATACACAAGACTCAAAGTGATGCTAGAATAACATAGGCAGGAATCTACCGGCCAAGTTTATGCTGCTAGCTCTGGTACACCCTGTATATCAGCAACATAATGGTGTCGGACTCGTTGTGTTGTACCCGATAATAGTTGATATTTTTTGAAGAATATTTGTCGTTGACATTATTCCAGTGGCATTTTTTTAGTTTAATTTATCTATGAACTATATAATGTTACTATAAATGAAAAAAATATAAAATTTGAAACACCGCTTATTTAATATCGGATTAATGCAACGATGAATCTGAATTCGAGTTACAAGGATGGAAAACACAGCTAAAAATTTCTAATGTAATTCTAATACAACTTGCTCTCCGATGACGAAAAGTCTGATTGTTTTAACATTGTGCAAAGCAAGGTAATAATTTATGAATGGGTAAATAACGGATTTTTTTCACATAAAAATCATATCGTACTATCTACATGAGCATCGCTCAAACACCGGAAGCCAGCGGCTACGTCATGTGTTAAAATAATGAGCGGAAACCGGAAATGGTTTCGCCAACAGAATAAAACGAAGGCCGACACAAACAAGAGATGCTTCCACGCGCGGTTATAAAATATGTACATTATGCACACACGAGCAGGTAGGTACCTACCTGGGCAGTGCGGGTACTTACCAGAACATCGGGTTCCATCAGATTATTTTTAGATACCGAAGCGAGATAAAACTAATGTTACTGGTTTAATAGACTATACCTGCTAGGGTCGCGGTTGGAAAACTATACATGAGTCAATTAAAACTTCGCCAGTTTTAACACTACGTTTATGCTTGTTGTGTGGAGTAGTCCTCTCCTGTGAATTGCTTGGCTTACCTACGCATTTTTCTTAATTTTATTACTTAACCTTAATTATATTTGGATATGCCATTTCGTACTATCTACATGAGCATCGCTTAAATACTTTCAATCTTTTTATTCTTTCTGTATAAACTTAAAAAAAAAAAACTGTACAGATAGTTGCTTCAGAACAGACATTGTCTAGTGAAGCAACTACCTTCATTTATATGTATAAATAAATTTAAACGAAAAAATATTACGTTTGTAATGTACATATGCTTGGATAAATAAATTGAGAAAAACAATGAGTAAAAGTGTAAAAATATATATACATACATATATATATATATATATATATATATATATATATATATAAAATAACCACAGCAATAAAAGAAAATTTAAATTTAAAAATAAAATTAAATATTTAGTTTTATTATACTATATATTCAACTAGATATGGTTGGTCTCAACCTTCATCAGGACAATATACCTAATATAGATTGAATCTGTCTCGGTGTATATTATATTGTGTGCGTCTAAGTGGTTTAAAACTAAATATTAATTTCATTTTAAATTGTAATATAATGTCAAGCCACAACGTGTTTTCTTGTTTTGAAAATTTAATAAAAGAAAATCCATGCGTTCACATGCTGTGTTCATATTAAACGCAAAATTGGTAGTATGCGGGAAACTATCTTTTTAATTTGATATTTGTGAACTGAAAAGTTGCAGATATCTAATATTAAGATTTTTTAAATAGTGATGCGAACACGGAATACGTGTCACATCAATATTCATACTATTTTCAATTTAAGCTAAATGCTTGTGTTACGAAAATAAGACTAACTTGCTGGTCTGGAGTGAGATTCGAACCCGCGACCTTTGGATCACGAGGCGAGAGTCCTAAACATCAAGACCAACAAGCTAATTACAAGCAACTCAAGATAAGTATTATTAATGTCAGTTTATTATTAATATAGACCGCTTTTATAAAAGAAAAAAGGCTCATCCAAAAAAAATCATTTAATGTTCGTTCGAGCCATGCAGAACTGCTTATTTTACAAGCGACTTATAAATTATAGCACTCAAAATTATATCTATAAGATATCAATAAACATCAAGTATACCTTTCCAGAACCAATAGATAGCTTTTTAGAACCAGCAATCATTTGTATTGATACTTTAGATGTGAATAAAAAAGATATGATGGGTGTATGTCGTGCTTTTTCAGATGTAACTAAACTTAACTATATATCTAACTAAACTCTTTCAGTGAAAAACCCTCCCCATAAAAAGTGTTAGGTCAAAATATCCATAAATAAATAATTATAAACACCGTTAGTATTATATTTATTGATGCACAGAATTATTCCCCTTGAATAAGATTAAGAAATTGTATCGATACTTATGCGAAATAAAGTTTGTTCCGGTGATTGATATTAATTGGATCGAACAGTTTTATTTGATTCTCTCCTGCAACCTAGTATAGCATATGTTAACTTCTATCTATACCTATTATCAAGCTTAATCTATTAAAATATTGTAAGAAACTCGATAATAAATAGGTACTGTAGATAAATATGATCCATGTTTCAATAAATCATGGCGATTCTATTTTTTTAAGGAATTCAACCTCAATTTTAAGTTAAATAAAGGATTTTAATACATTGAACTCGAACATTTTAACAAATAAATAGTAAGATGAAATTTTTGGTCGTGATAACTTATAAAAATTCAAAAACTGTGATTTAACAACGGTATTTTTAAAATGTAAATAAATGTCACTTGATTTGAAAAGAATACAAAAAAATTAATGAGTCTTCTTTAATAGATACCCATTATTAACATTATATAAAAATACATAATATAAAAAATCAAATAAAAGGCTAACATTATTTCTAATGCTTTCTTTTAGCAGAAAAATTATATATAAGTTATAGTTTTGCTAAAATATAAATTAAATCGAAATTTAGTCCTTTAGTTTTGAGCTTATTATAAAATAATTACCTAAAGAGCCACGAAAATCTAGCCAAATTGCTGGAAAAAGCCGAATCAGACGCAATGCAATCCATAAAAAAACATATCTTACCTAAAAGGACTATTTATTTCTCACAGATATTTTTACATTATTTGAATTTTATTTTTGTTCACCCCTCATATCAAACACTTTCATGATAGACGCAAAGTCTTGGCAATTGGCGGAGGACCAAAACGGATGACAGAGTTATGGAGAGGACCTCATCCTGCAGTGGAATGACCATGGCTGTTGAGGATGATGCCGCACCTTACCTGTAATAACAGGTATGGGAACAAATCCAACCTCATCATTTATTACATTGTTCCAATGCTTAAATAAAACTATAATGTTTTTGATGTTGTATTCAGACAAAAATTTAATTTACTGGAATAATTTGAGCCACTACGTCCTTTACTTAAGTTGTTTAATTTTATTTTTATTATTATGGTTCACAAATAGTGAAAAACGTATAAAATTAAATATTACGCTGAAAATATATTGAGTTATATAACGGTACAAAGTAAAGTAAAGCAAAGATCAGAAAAACAATCTTAACAACTACAAAATTTATCATCAAAAAACTAAAAGTAAAACATGCCTTAAAAAAAATAAAGTAATGCGTAGAACAAAAAACTAAAGAGAAGCATAGAACTGAAAAACAAACAAAAAACTACAAAATGTATTTTTTTAAATTTATAGCAATTTTCTCATCTTATCAATAACGCTGTATAAATTGATCATTTTTTATGTATATGTACATTCAAGTATTTAATGTGTATACACATCTGATAGGTTTTATATAAATGTCGATAGCCTCTCCTATCGTTCTAGATCATTTTTATTTGGGAGAGCATAACTATATTATTGTATATGTATACGAGAAGTATTTTTTTAACTTAGTTTATAATTTTATACTTATGTACAGGGTTATTTGTAAAACATTAATAACCTCGCAGGACTATATTCCTGCCTTGATTATGAGTCGAAAATGTTCAGGCTATTATGACACAATATCAATAGTTAAGGAGATATGCGACATCAAATTTTGCATTTTTTTTTCAATATTTTTGACTTATTTTTTGTAAAACATTGGACTATCATTACAGTAACTTATATCGATTATGAAAAATTTATTCCCTTTAATACAAGTCAAATAAAAATATTAAAACCTTCGAATTCCAATTGGAATTTTTTCAGGGTTTTTATCATTTTATTTAACTTGTATTGAGACAAATGAATTTTTCGTAATCGATATGAGTTACTGTAATGATAGTCCAACGTTTTACAAAAAAAGTCAAATATATTTTTAAAAAAATGCAAACTTTGATGTCGCATATCTCCTTAACTATTGATATTAGGTCACAATAGCTTGAACATTTTCGACTCATAATCAAGGCAGGAATATAGCCCTGCGAGTTTATTAATGTTTTCCAAATAACCCTGTATAATATGCATACTTTTTGGAAAGAAATAAAAAAAAGAAATAAAAGTCTAATTTCATAATTTTATATCCCATAAGGGAGTTGATGCTTAATAAATTATATTTGCATGGAATATATTTTTGGCATCTGGCGATTGGCGTCTAATGACGGATTACCCCCTAATTATATAACAAAACGAGACCAGCAAGACATAATCATATTTTATAATACAAGTGAAATTTTTTTTTGTATTCAGGGTATAAATTTATTGAAGTATCAATATTGAACCCAATCGAATGACTATGTTAACGTTAAACGATTTTATGTTGTTTAAAAAATGTACGATGCGTATAGTCAGTCGATGTTCATTACCCCGATAAGACGCACTAAAAAGTATAATTCCTCGATATCCTGGCTGTCTCCTCGCTGCACAGACAGCGATGACAGCACACGTCAGGTAAGACAATCCGATCTGCTGATCATTACCGGAGAAGCGAGATGCCATCTCTAGTTCCTTCAACTCGGCTGACGCTCGCGCGACGGGTTTCTGCACTTTGCCTTCAATGGGAAGATGCGGAGACACGATGGACCGAGAAATCGCTGCCAGATAAGATCTGTGTTCTGTAATTATTACTGCAGTGTAATGCCTTAATCTGCAAAGTGATACTAACCACACACTGTTGTAATTCATCTGCATAAATAGATAAACTAATACTCCTACATATTTATTCGTCTATAATTTGACAAGGCATTCACATATCAATTAAAAAACATAATTTTATTTTTACATAATGTGATGATTTTCTACGGTTGGTCTGTACAAAATTCATTTAATTTTTATCAAACAGAATTTAACAATATAAGAAAACTGTATCAAATCCTGCTTTTCCTAATTATTTTAACTAGTGATGGACTACTTACTATACTATTTTCAGGAGTACGAATACGAATATCAAGCCTACTATTCGGCGAATACGAATACAAATAATTCAACCATGTAATAAATAATATACCACTGTTCTTTTTTTATTTACTAAGAGATTTATTAATTAAAATTTACCACCGGTAAATTTTTGTTCAAAAAGCACAACATTCATTTTATTCGTTTGTACATTCCCAGCTTTCGAAAATAAATATCACTTTTTTCACGCTTACGAATAATACGTATTACAAAAAAAAACTACATGAAATGAGCACCTAACCTTATTAATAACCCAACGAAACTAGATGAAAGTATTCATGTTATGCTGTGAAACAAGTAACAATTGACAACTTGAGAACTAAACAAATCCATTCATTCAATGTTAAGGGAATCCCCGATAATAGAGTGCGTAGGTGTGTTCGGATACACGATGCTCAGCCAAACCGTAAATTGCGTTGCGTTCAGTTATAAATAGTTTGTTTTTAATATTCGTGATGATATTCGGCGAATAGGAATATTCGGTAAATATCTACTATTCGGCGAATACGAGTATTCGTATTTGTTGCATCACTAATTTTAACCGGTTACACAATAACCGATATTTGATATTCGTTTCTAATTGTATCGATGATAAATGACTGATGTATCGTAATTCGACGGGCAAGCATTGATACAAAACAATAGTTATATTTTAGTCACCAATCATCGAAACAGAATGGATTGATCATCAGTTATTTAAACTAACAATTATGTCAGTTTTACTTATTTTGGCATCATCTAATTCAACATATTAGAAGAAACTCAAAATTCCTTTCAAATACACAATATCTTTAACACGTCTATTAAAAACACATTAGAGGAGAATATTTCCTCAAACAAAAACAAATTTCAAATACAGGCAGAAACAGGAGAAGCTGCACATTAGGGCATAAACTGCAACCTAATTATACTGAAGATGAGTAGTACGATCTGCTCGGAATATCGGGAGTATAACGGTCCTTCTCAGGACCAACTGACATTAGATAATGACACAACAAATCGGGAATTAGATAATCAGTTTAATTAATTTCAAATGAGTTCAAAACAAACAATCATAGAGGATAGAAATACATTATCCGTAAATTGTCAAAATTTGACAAATAAAAAACTGAATGAGCAGCTGCTTAGTAAACGTGAATAAGACATGAAATCGGACATCGCAAATAAAGGTTTTTATTTTGAGAGAGATACGTGAAAATCTATAAATCTTCTTATTTAAGTACGACGAACACCGAATACCGACGTATACCTACGTCTCGTTTATCTTTTATTTTAATTTTCGACTATTTAAGTGTCGGGATAAAGATTTGACATCCCAATAATGCTATTTTCAGAATAGCATGGTATAACGGAAATATATTTATGTCCACGCGCAGTGCACACGTTTAAAACACGTGTCTACCTACCCGCATAGTATGGCTTAACTACAGATGTACATAATTATAATAAATCCGCTCTTTTAACGCGAATGTAAATTAACTTGGCGCCTATTTTAAATAAATTAACTTAAATAACGCAAAATAAAATGAACGTTGACATGAACAGAATTTAAGTTGAGTGGTCATAAATTTATGCTTGTATTAGATGTGTTTTGAGATAGTGTTGGTCGTGGCGCTGGATGTTATGATAGTTACAATACGTTACAGTAGTGTTAGATCGTAAACTCTGTCGCGCCGTTATGTTAACAACACTTTCAAAGTAAATCATTTGTCGGGCTGTATATTCTGTTCGCGGCCCTTAACAACACATCATATATTAAAGGAATTGTTATAAATTTAAATTTAATATTCCCAAAAAATTCTCAGATCATGTAGATTTTCTTGTGAAGGCATATTTTATTCAGATAATGTTTAAAATATGTTTAAGGTATTCTCAAAGACTCTTATATTTAAATATTTATTATGAAAATATGCGTGGTGTTTCAATAAATATCAGGGAGAACAAGAATCATGACTTTATTATAAGCATACCTATATTTTGAAAAGTAATCGAAATGAGAGATATAGGTATATATATTTTTTACCCTTCAAAAGGCCAAGGGGCCCAATTACAGAAGCGAAACATATCACAAAACACCCAGGCTTGGGTAAATCATAAAGATTAATTGTGACCTCACCGGGAATCGAACCCGAAACCCTCGGTGTGAGAAGCCAATGTCATACCTACTGTGCTACGAGGGCTGCCGTAGGTATATCGTAATATTCCTATCACAATAATTAACATATTATTCAGATTTTAATATTTCATAATATTCTGCCACATAAATAATTTATTTCTTTTTTCCAAATATATGTATAAATAAAAGTCACGCTTCTGCATACATTTGATAAATATACTTTCATTCGTACGAATACATTAATATGCGACGCGCAAACCATTTCATCAAATGCATTTTAGTTATTTTCTAAATATATTCAGAAAACTATTTACATATTCTGGTTTAAGTTGCCATTCTTGCCAGAATGGTCGTAAAAATACGGCAGAATATCCCAAAATACTTCAATCAGAAGATTCTGAACGGCCGTGAAAACCTAAAAACATATCGTCGATATGGATCGTATATTAGTAATATATTTAAGAATGAACATTGTGTTAATATACAAATTGTAATATTAACTAACTAAAGAAATAAATAAATAAAATATTTTGCAGTTACTTCGTGGTGCAACATTTTAATTTAAATATTAACTATACCTGGTAATCTGCTGCTCCTCTCAAAACTATTATATTGTAACGAGGCTAAAAAAAGAATCACGCACTTCTGTCAAGTGACAGTTGTTTGAAGTTGGGACAATACTACCGAAGGATCTGGAATCACCTCCAACTTTCGATAGACGTCTGCAACTTTCCAGTAACATCTGGAATTTACGAGAACTTGCTAGTAAACACGGGAAACGTCAGAATAACAGCATTAGCGAATATAAATACAACACACGGTAATAATGAGTCAGTTGTTGTTTGAACGCGGTTGACAGGCGATAACAAAGCGAAGGTAGCCGCGAGCGGCGGATCAGGCCGGCCAAGCAAGAGGCCAGTGGTGCCAAGCGAGCGGTAATTCGATGGCGAAGATTCCGGAAAGTTCATACGTAGCGAGATAAACCAAAGAGAAATTAATAAGTGCGGAAATAGGATGGAATATTCTAGTGAATAAAGTGTCAAAGCGAATATTAAGTGTCTATTTACGAGTGATTAATTTTCAAAACAGTTTAATTTAAGGAATAGCGTTACATTTAATTGTGATAAGTTACTTTCTACGTTAGTTTATTTAATTAATCGGTATTCCATAAATCCTGTATTAACTTCCAGCGTTTTCATTAATTCATCTTGCAGCCATGACACGCGACAGTATAATAGTAATCAATAACTCATATTTTATAGTACAAATTTAAAATAAAAATCATATTTTAAAACATATTTACACTAACTAACACATTTAACATATTTACACTTTACATACGAAGTACACTTTTTCTAAAAAATAAGTAATAATATTTAATACTTCGCACAAATGTTTCAGATTTATGGGATCGCCTAAAGAAAATGAAATGGAAAACTGATAAGCATCTAATAAATTATTTATTATTTTATACGCGTACCCGAGTATTTAACACAACGCAATATTCACGTCACTTACCAAAGTTATCTAGTTCAAAGTATTTATTGCGTTTTCTGTTGTAATTAATTCTGCGTACATTATTAAGTGGTGTTGCGTGCGTTGAAGGTTGTCATATTACGGCGATTGAGAATTGAAACCGTTATTTTTCGCGACATTTAAAATAACTGCCTGACAAAAAGTATCATAATAGCGATTAATTTTCGACTCATTTTTGGAGCGGCATATTTTTTGTAGAGCATTTAGACACCGCGGTCTGATACTTAAAAAATACTGTTATATAACATCAGGTTAATTTATCAAAACACCTGGCGGAACAGCGACAAGACTATGCAATTGACATGACAGGCCAGTCAGTCGACTTAACAGAGTGATAAAATTAGTGAACTAATACGATCGACCTCATCGCAGGAGAAGCTATCACATTACAATTGTTCACCGTTGTATCATAATTTTTTTGTTTATTTATTTACATGTATACGGCTCTAAAGCCTTTTACTTTATAATTTGTCCAAAGTTGATAAATAATACATAGTTGGAATAATTTATAAAAAAATACAAATGTGAACATAAATTATTTAGAAACATAATCTAGAACAATACAACATATAAATGTAGAATTAAAGGAGACAATAAAACAATAACAGTAATTCGATGAAATTAGAAATATAAATAATAATTTTACACAATATATATTTCAGTGAAATTAAATTTAGAAATCGTAATTTCATGTAATAGGCGATTCAATATGCAATATAATAAATTATAGAAGAATAAATATTAATTCAATGAAGAAAATATAGAGTAAAAATATTTTTAGAAATAATAATTATATTAAAAGGCGAGTTAACCAAAAAATATATATATTTATGCGCGTGCATGTTATATTTCTGCATTAACCCTGCTATTACCAAAAATGCTAGTTAGGACTATTATTAGTTATGCTCTCTTCTAAAGGTTCATATGATTATTGCGTAAATGTTCGACCGATATACGTAGCGCCTAATTCCAAAACCGCCTAAATAATTTTATGTGTTTTGGATTTTTTGTTTTGTTTATGGAAGAAATCTGTATACTTGGAAAGCATCTTTACGGTATTTCGTAAAAAAACTGATTTTTAATATGCAATATCAATGATTCAAAGTGACTTTTGCCAGAAATACCTCATGTGTTCTGCATGTAGCTAACAAAAAATGTATAAATGCAAATTGCATAAAGCATTAATTGAAATTATCCGTTTTAGGGGGTTTTGGAATTAAATATGTATTATTAAATATATAATAGACATAGTTCAGTTAAAGAGTAGCTTGTTGATGAAGTGGTCATGACGCTCGCCTTGTGATCTAATGGCAGATGGTTCTAGCCCCTTCCAGGACAACAGCAAGTTAGTCCTATTTTCATAGCACAAGCGTTTAGCTTATTTTGAAAATAGTAAGAATGTAGATGCGATTCCGTGTTCGTATCTTACTGTCTATTAAATTCAGCACTCCTCGGTCTAGTTACGGAGACAATAAACATATTTTACATAAATAACATCCGAACACAATAATGTAATATAAACATTTGAAAAAGGAAATGTAAAAGTCATTATTGTCCTCATTTGTGTTTGCCTAAATAAATAAACATAAATTCTAAAAATCCATGAGACATCAGGTAAATTAGATATTAAAAAACGCCCTATTTCTGTGGGAAGTTTCCAAAATTCACTGGCTGCATGCGAAGTCCTCCGCCACCTCTTCAAGCACACCACTTCCTCTCTGCTCTACTCCAGTCTTAAATAGTAAACGGAAATAGTAGATCGAAATAGAGGCGATCATCAATTCCATCCCTTTATTTTCCAAGTTTGTATTTTAATTAAGTTTGTGATTCTATTTTACCTTTTCTGCCTGCAGTATTCTAGGTACATACTCAAAACTACTACTGTAAACCGGAAGCGAAGCACCATTCCCATTTCATCCTTTTGAAATTTCACCCTTCATTACGAAACAACACACACAACAATTCCCTCCATAAAACTTCAATATAGAATGAGCGTGCGTGAGAGAACGTTCGAAAGTGGACGAGTTAGGTATTCTAAAATATCTTGACGAAATGGTATACTGTCATCTGACATCTGTCTCTTGTTTTTTAAGATAGATGTAGCCTGTTCTGAATTGTTGAATATAACTTTGAGCGGTCTAGGTTTGTTTGATTTTGGCGCGCCAATTCGTAATGTTTTAATTTCATCTTTTGTAGCAGTGTTGTTGGTTTTGATCAGAATACTGAATACCCTGGCAGCGTCCTCATTTATTTTATGGATTGGAGTTTCGGCTTGACTTTCTTCAACATTTACCATAATTATGTTTTTTGATCCGGTTTTTTTTTCTTCAATTTCATCAATTGTACCACAAATGTCGAGATTTGTATTACTAGGTGTGGATTGATTTTGGACCATAGATTTGTAAGCGAAGAACTCACCCTCCGTGGCAGCCACCTTAACCGCCATATGACCAATGACTCCAAGCAGTTCAGTTGTTTTTGGCATAATTGTTGCTATTTTAAGATGAAATCTTGTGAATTTTCTATTTTATCCATTTTTAAATAAAAATATGTATATTTATGGTTGATAACCTTGATTTTTAGCGTACATTAGGAACGTTTTGTGGAACCTACTTGCATTGACAACAATAACATCACACTGAGTTTATTTGTCTTTTTACTGTGAAATGTGAAGAAATTGACAAAGTTAAAATAAAATAAAATTAAAAATAATAAACAAAGAAATTAGTTTTATGCACTTTTAATGCAAGATATGGCAGTAAACTACCAAGCTACACAGGACTTCACTGATCCAATTGCTGTTTTGGTTGTTTGACGCTTGTATGTTTACGAACACTTAGAATAACATCTGACAGGTTTGGTCTTATGTTAACTAACTAACTAACTTACCATCACTCCGTTTCCCCGTGGGGGTAGGCAGAGAGGATCGAGCGCTATACTCTTCTGTCCTGACATACAACTTTCTCTTCATCTATGTACATTCATACATCTTCGCATGCTGGTTAATCTGGTCGTGCCACGTCTTCCGTGGTCGCCCTCTCTTTCTGGCGCCGTTAACACTTGCATTATATTATATCTTTCTTACCATTCTTTCCTCATTCATACGCTCAACATGCCCAAACCACCTGAGCCACCCTATTTTTATTCTGTGTATTATGCTACGATCATCTTTACATTTATTCCTAACATCTTCATTCTTTACTCTATCATACATGGATTTGCCACACCCACGTCCTAGGGATCTCATCTCCACTGCATTCAATCTACTTTCGTTATCTTACCTATCTAACATAATAAATGCGAGTAATATCATTGTGATTTACGTCAATTCTGCGGCGTTTCTTCCTCGTTGATGTATTTATATTCGAAAGCGATTAAGTACTTCTCACGAGGCATTAGAAAACAATCTATCTCACCGCATGCATAATGTCTGTCTCACACAAATGGTTATGTACGGGGCTCACGCCTGCAGTAGACATGTTTGTGTTACAGTTAAGTTTTGAAAGTTGAGACGCACGAAGTAACAATGTGGTTACATGAATTAAGCCGCGGTTTGACTTCGTGATCTATTTATCTAGTACTACGCCATTGTTCGCTCTTACACAGAGGCAAATTAACACAATATTTATTTTACTTTATTCAAGTTCTCCCTGATGTATGGATGTGAAGCCTGGAATTGGCAAAAGAGGTAAAAGTAGACTGAATGCGGTAGAAATGCGGTCACCAAGACGCTTGTGCGGAAAATCTTCGGTCGACAGAGTGAGGAATGAACAAATTAGACGTGAATGCAATGCTGGCTGTAGTGTGGTAGATAGAATAAAGAAAGGAGTGCTGAGATGCTTCGGTCATGTGGAACGTATGAACGAGGAACGGATGGTTAAGAAAGTGTATGAGGCGAGTGTTGAAGGCAACAGGCGAGAGGGCGTCCGCGAAAGACCCGGCACGATCAGATACTACAAGTATTTGAGGATGACCCCGTTAAAAGCCGCGACAACCGTAGACCTTGTGCGAGAAGATGGCGGGAAGATGAATGAATGTGGCCGAAGTAAAAGTGGTGTGCCAGGATAGAAGAGTGTGGCGTTCAATCCTCTCTGCCTACCCCTGCGGGGAAACGGCGTGATGGTTAGTTAGTAAGTTAGTTATTTAAGTTCTCCAAACGCTGCACATGTCGACCGTGAAATTCCAATATCTCCCATCTTCCCTTATGAGATATCGGTTTTAGTACAATTAGAGGTCGTAATTTTTATTTATATTTTATTTTCACAATTATTCAAAAGGTAAACAGAAATGAAATAGATTTTTGTAGGATACGTAAAGAAGATAATATAATTTTTTAAATTAATAAAAAATGTACATTTATAAACATATATATAGATATATATATATATATATATATATATATATTAGATATATATATATTAAAATTCATTAATAAAAAAAAAACCTTCGTACAAACCACTATTTATTGAATTATCAACATGTTTCGGAGCCAATGATTCCTTCATCGGGAATACAACGTACCTATACTAAAAATTAAAATTCGAAGTACGGACATTAACAAAAACAAAATAGAAATAAATGGAAGTAAATACATTGTTGTATCCTGATAAAGGGAACATTGGCCTAAGAACTTGTTGATAATTCCATAAATAGTAGTTTATACAACGTCTTCTTCTTCTTCCTTGCACTGTCCCAATTCATTGCTATAGGCTGTTGGGGTCGGCTCTTCTCGTTCTTAGGCTTCGGTTCTGGGTATCGCTTTCATCCAGGCCATTTCTCTGTAGGATTTTGGAGCATTGAGTCATCCAGGAGTTATTTGGTCTTCCTCTGGATGACTGTTGATGAAGTTCCACAGACATTGTCCGCTTTACCATGTGGTCTGATAGTCTCCGTCTTATGTGCCCGTACCATCTAAGCATTCGCATTTTCGCTGTTTCAAGTTGCCTAAAGTAGGAGTTGTACATAGTCATATTTGTACAAAATGTAGTATAAATACTATTACCGCAGAATTATTATTCTAATTACCTATCCTAGACTAAGCTAACCAGATAAGCTACTTGGATTAGTATATAAATAATGTATCTTCCATATTGGAACGAGCACGAAAGACATTGGTGGCGACATAATAAAGCGGTGGGCAGATAACAGGAAAGATATAATGTTAAAGCCTTTACACTGTTTTTATGATAGCTGCTATAGTAATATCATAAAAATAAATATGACATATATGGTTCGTGTTATAGTTGCACGATATTATAAACATACGTGATTTGCAATTCACTGTTATCTTTTATTCTTTAGAACAAATCGTATCTTGACAAAATTATACTAAGGTTAATATGTTACTGAAAAAATACAAATTTTTATTAGTCATTAAAAGCTAAAGTTCAGAAGCATTGCACTAATTACGACCTTATTTTTTAAAAGCATATCACGTCTATATTCTTACTATTTTCAAAAGGAGCAAATCGCTTGTGCTACTAAGGAAAATAGGACTTACTTGCTAGTTTCCTGGAATGGGGCTCGAACCAGCGACCACTGGATTACTTACTAAGCATGAGTTTAGTCACTAGACCGACAATCTACTCATCAAGAGTCAAGTCACTGATGAATGTTGCATTGAAAAAATTTCTAACGAAAATTTATTAATGATTGCATATTTTTTGCTTTCAAATCTCTAGATTATGTATGCATTTACCACACATTTCGAATAACAAACATGCCTCACTGTACAAATTGGAACTGAAATTAGTCATGGCACTAGAAACTTACAAATATGGAATACAATGTTGAAGTAGTATTTTTAACAACAGGACGTCCAAATATGGGTCTCGAAAGTACTTTTCAACATTCAGAAAAGGCGAAATCACACCGTTAGTTTGCTAATTAAAAGTGAGTAGAATAAATTGATTAAGATTATTATAAAATTACATATGAGGTATAAGATTTATTTAAAATAATAAATAAATTTAGTTTCTTTGCGAAAAAGTGGTAAAGGAATATTGTTTACAGTGTGAGCGTTGCATACATAAAATCCAATAAAAAAATGTTAATAGATATAAAAATAAATAATTTTTTTCAGTAGGTTTCCTGTTGTGGTTTAAAATATAGTTGCAGCTTCTTAAAATAAAGTTGATAGAAAAATCTATGCGATATTTAATGGCAAACCCTAGCCAAAAAACAGTGTAGTACTTTGCCATTTACCACTTTTTTTAAAAATATACAGAGTGTAACAGAGCTAGTCCACGATACTTTACAGGTGCCTTAATTACGAGTCAAAAGTGTTCAACCAACCAAGATTATGACCTTATCGTCAAATCGTAGAATAACGACGCATGTGATTTTTCTCAACTTTGCAGGAGAGCAGTTTGAAGTTTTATTTACATAAAGACACTTTATTTCATAGTTCAATAACTACAATAGATTTTGTTTTGAAACTTGGGTTAGTTAAATAAAGTTGATACCTTTCAAACCTCAAATATAGTCAGCGCAGTAAAACGACGTTTTTACACATGCTGCATTGTTCTACAATCGCAAATCAGAACCGTCGCTATACCGATTTCATACAGCGACGGTTAAATTAATGAGAAAAAATACACTTTTTGTAAACCATTAGATGACTTCTTTTGTTCACTTTTTAACGATCCAAAAAAGTAAATATGAAATTTTTAGCACATCCGTCATTGTTCTACGACCATGACGTTATATCAATAGTTAATGAGATATCCGTCATCAAAGTTTGCATTTTTTTTCAATATTTCTGACTTTTTTTGCTAAATGTTGGAATATCATTACAGTAACTTATATTTAATATGAAAAATTTATTATTTTTAATACAAGTCATATAAAATGATATAAACCTACCAATTCCAATTGAAATTTTTTCAGGGTTTTTAAGGTTTTATTTAATTTTTATTGAAACTAATTTCGTAATTTATAAAATTTACTGTAATGATACTTAAACGTTTTGTAAAAAATGGATCAGAAATATTTTTAAAAAAATGCAATCTTTGAAATTGCGTCACTCCATAACTATTGATACAGGGTCATGGTTGCTTGAACATTTTCGAATCATAATCAAGGCAGGAATCCACCTGTGAAGTATTGTAGATTAGCTCTGTTACACCTTGTATATAGCTGATAAATTACGCAATACAGAAAATATATAAATATTATCACTAGGTATACATTGGCCCGGTAATATTAGATTATTGTGTAAATGATCCATTGATTCTTACACATGCACTTCTTCCCTCGTACAGGGATGCAATTGTCTCGACATGATTTTATTCAGCCCATAACCAGGCAAAGTCTTCCCCGATTTCTCTCTTATCGCTCACACATAGTAGATTATTTTGGAAAGGGTTGAAATTAAATAAAGGCTGTAGACGGATTGGCTTATTTCTAGAATGTTCTTAGGTTTTCACGGCCACTCAGAATCTTCAAGTTTGTGTTACTGGGGTATTATGCCGTGTTGTTACGACCTTTCGGGCCGACGGGCCGTCGGATCCCTTTGTCAGGATCCCTGTCCATCGTCAGGGCTGATGTGTTGTCTTGAATGTTTGTGTTGTGGTTAAGTATCGGCTTGCAATACCGTGCCGAAGTCATGATGTGTTGTATTGTGTTGTGTGTATGATTCATCTGTCGTCTGATCACTATCTCTGCGGACCCTGCAATGGGATCCGATACGTCGGCCCGAAAGGTCGTAACAACACGGCATAAATCCCCAGTAAACACTAACTTGAAGAGGCTTATTTCTACTCTTTCGTAATAAATCAGATTCCCATCAAACACGAGTGAAAAAATTGAAAATAAAAATGAACAAATTTTCCAAACAGAGCAGCTCTAGCAGTCGCGTCATAATCTCGAGAGCCCAATAAATCTTTCATTTCCCGATATCGTATTGACGAGTCGTGAAACCCGAACTGCAGCACGACCACCGAATCGTGATTGTGTCGAGATCGTGGTCTGCCCTCGTACCCGATACCCGCGAGAGCCAACCTTGCCGGAAGGCGACATGGGCCTTATGCGGGCGGCCGTAAGTGTCACAGTCGGGTAACAAATGGCGCCGGTGATTGACGTATTCGAAGCGACTTGCGCGCCTAGGTGGCAATTGTAAATAGGACCGATGAATATTTATTTATATTCAAGGTAAATCGAGGCAGGTTCCGCTGGGTTGTACGGTGCGAGTACGAAATATGGGCATTTCATAACTAGCGGAGCTGTTGATTCTCTCTCTCTATCTGATATAAATTCGCATGTTAAACCCCGTATAAGAAACCCGGAGTTCTTTAGAATGAGCCAGCATACTAATAATGTCGGTTACTTTTCTCCCATCACAAGGTTGTATTGTGCTGACCCTTACATTGATTCTGATATTCTTGCAGATAAATTATCATCGTTCAAAAACTCATTCATGCACAACATCCATTTTCTAAACGATGACCTGAACCTATAGATCCATTAAATAAATTATTTATTAAATATTAATCGCACTAAATATAAAATACACATAAATGTACATGTAAAATATATTTTAATGCAAATATACATGTTACTAGAGCCTGCCGAAGACACTTGTTGAGATAATGGGCATAGTTACATTTATATAATGTTTTATTATTAGAGTATCATGTACCTATTATCCTGTTAATGTCGCTAATAAATAAAATAAAAAGCCTTAAATAATATTTGACATATTTTAAATACATCCCTAAATTATCTGACTTACTCTCTGTTTGGCTTTCATTTACACCTGTTAATTTTTTTAATTATTTTTTTATTTAAAAGGTAATGGAAACCTAAGAGGTTTATGGGTAACATTTTTACATGATTCAATATAAGAAAATATAATAATATAATTTAGATACATAGAAGTCATTTTTTTATAGTTGGCCGAGTTTTAATATTTTTGTCACATCTGTTTTGAATTTGTCAGTGGTCAGTTGTTTGGTCTGTTGTGGCAGGTCATTGTATAGTTTTAGTCCGTTGCAAATTAGTCGGGATTGTCCTGTTTTTGTTTTGGCGTGTGTTATGTGATAGTTTTGAGCCATTCTAGTGTTGTGTTGGCGTTTTTCGTGTATTTTGTCTAATTTTATGTCTTCGTCTTGAGTTGTTACAAAAAGAAAAAATTGTGTATCCGGTTCAAAAATAATTAAATTGTATATAAAATAAAATAATCATGTTTCGCCACAAACGAACTGCCATTTGAATGAATGAACTTAGGTAAATAATTTGAGGCGTGATTAAATCATATTTAAATTAATAATTTTGAATCCATTTTTTTTTACATTGATTCGGCAATTTGCTTGGTTCAGTTTAGTTTTCATTGCTCGCGCTAATTGTTGACATTAGGTTTCTGTGAGGTAATAAATAACTGGTAAACGATTATCGATCGTGACCTGCCTCGCCAGGAATGCCGGGCATTAATAATATTAGCCGATCTCTGGTTTCGGCCGCAACACCAGGCAGGTAGGTACTGATTTTTAGATATCCGTCTTGTCAAACATTTTGTGGGAGTGGTGATCACTTGTAGCCGTGAACACCGCTATTGTTCAGCTCGTAGCAGGTACCAGAGACAGGTTCGACTTGTATCCAGTAAAATAGAAAGGTTTTACTTTAATTGAGGTTTGATACGCATGCACCGCCTTGGAAACACATTTTCGGAATTCGTAGACATTTTTCGTTTTAGGAGCATACCCGAATTAAAGAAATAATAAGACTTAGAATATACCAATAGAATTAATTACAGTTTAATGGACTAAATTTTTATTTATTTTTTGTTCCCCATGAATTATATAAGTTTTTCTATTTTAAAGTGTCATAATTATTGTTCATTTCCCTTTGAAATATGTTTTGATTTTATCTTTTATATTTATTTTTTTGGTTTATTTTATCTTCTTTATTTTGGTTTATTTATCTGGTATATTGGTTTAATTATCTTTATATTACTCTATTGTTAAATTGTTAAAGGTTTCTAATTATTACTGTTTGCTTGTGTACTAATCATTGTTTATATATATATTGTTCACTGCTACTGTTACATTTTATATTATTCATTTATCTTAAATATGTTTTATTTATATTATTATTTTTTAATTACTTACTGTAAAACGTGTTTTATGTTAGGTGTATAAAAATCCTTTAAATTTTCTTGTACTGTAAAAGTTCACTAGGGCGTTGATTAATAATAAATAAATAATATAAAAATATTGATTGTATTATTTATGTGTATATACTTATATTATTTGGTTAATTACACCTACATGTTTCGAAAAAACCTTAAAAATAATTTTTCTAAAATTCAGAATAATAAAAGACATTATTCATTTTGATATTTTGACATATATATAAATAACATCATGACGATGGAAAGGTTTTTCTGAAACATGTAGGTGTAATTAATCAAATAATATAAGTAGATACATAAAAATAATACAATCAACATTTTTTTAAATGCCAATCTACAATATTGCTGAATCAATTGAAAAATATATGCCTATTTACAAAATTATTTCATGAGAATCTAATTTTCCAATAATTTGAATCACTCTTACTATGATTGAAATATTTGATTTCACCCAACTTCATGACTTCACTAACGAGTTAATCATGACTTGTATGTCTGTATTTTATTTTATTTTAATACGTGTTAAATAATGTATACACACGCACGCAATGCCGCTGGAAATGAAAGGCTCTTAGGGTACAGTAAAGTGTTTACCAGTGGTACATTTTCATGGAAGCCATAAGAAAATACGTGGTTCTATAACTAACATATAGAAGTGAATAAACAAAATAATATATTCCGCTAAGAACCACTACTTGTAGACACACAGTGTTGACCTTGGAACCCGCGCACTTTACATTTTATTTCATCATTGAGACATTATTTATTATTAATTTATCATAAAAAGTGTATCGTGTAAATAAATCATACTGAATATGTTCGTAAAATATTTATACTTTGTCCTCAAATGTCATTTAAGGGCTATCTATCTGGGTCAATAATGATCTATTGACGCTCTGTTTGTTAAAAAATTAAATAAAATTTTTGACGCTTATCGAGGGTTCTTGAAAGTTTCAATCCGCACAATGCTGTCAGCTATATAGAAAATATTTTGTAAAAAAATATTACATTGGCCTATGAAGGAAACATCAAGAAACTACAAGTCATATTATAAAATAGTAAACACCAGAATTGAAGAAATGAGAAGAGCACTCAATTGGATGGAAATAAAAAAAATACTTACCTGTAATGTTCTCATATTTGTACATAAAATTTTCAATAACAAAATGCCAAATATTTTTTGTTCAAAATTATTGTAAATAGTGATGTAAGTACAAGTATAAACACAGAATTGTCTAATGTACAGAGGTGTAAAAATATATGATGAGATGCCAGAAAACATGAAGGATATAAATAAGATGAATGAATTTTAAAACGAATGCTATAATTATTATAAAAATCATATAGAATTGTAAAGCATAATATGTTCTATATTATAGATTGTACCATAGATTAAATTAAATGTTAATATGTAGGTTATTATAGATAGTATATTAGTAATAGCTTTTAGAATGTAAAGTGTAAAATACAAATTAATATGCGGGTGTAATTTTAACTTACTTAAGAAATAAATTTTAAAAATTAAAAAAAACATATTTCTGGATTATTATTACGCGCCAACTAAAAGTTGTGTGAATAATTACAAAAAATAAAGGTAACCCATCATTAGCATTAACTATTTAAATGTTTTTTTGCAATTCGAGCTTTAAATATGCTAAATCATAATTACACAAATGAATTATAGCGAAATAAATAAGTACCCATCACAATGTCAAAGTTTTTTCGGTACATAAAACTGTCATGATTTATAGTGTGTCTTTTCTCAGTGAAAATGTTCGAGATGAGTCGAAGTAATATTGCGAGTTCAAACAGCTTTATTGCGGAACGAGTTATGAGACGGCGATTGATTGACTCTAAATAATATAATTCAATTAATTATCGATTGTAAATAATTGATTAATTTTATATTAATCGTTTAAAAAACGTTTCGTTTCATAATATTGATTTTAATAGCATTCTAGTGAATAACGAACACTTGGTAGTGTATAAATTAGTCAATTTAGAATGAAACAGTACTCCGGAAAGATCAAAAGATAATGAAGTGATCGAAAAGAAGTAATTATGTACCGGAAATGTGATCCTCTCAAGTGAAGCCATAAAATACCTTAATTTCAGCTTTAGTGTACGCCAGTAAAAGTAAAATAATGCTTGGGATGTCTCGAATGATCGAATATGAAATGAAAATAATAAAAAGGAAACTTAAGTTACGATGAGCGAAATAATTTTCTATTTACATGTTCGTTAAATGAAGAGTATGAATAATTGGCGATTGATAATGATTAAAAAACGATAAACTTCTGTTTTCTTTAACACATATAAATTTCTTATTCGTGGCTTTTGTTTTTAGTTTGTAAAGCTCCATGTTTATTTTCAATGAAATTTTAAATAAATTGATAAATATTATTATCTGCAAGTTAAGCTTTATTTTAGTTACATTTGACACCTTTAAGTATGACACCGAAAACATCTAATTATCTATAGGGAAAGGAGTAACTTTAAGCTTATAAATAAGTTGATTATACGTGGTGTACCTATCCACTGTTTGACAATGGCCTAGCAAGCCGAAACAGCTGTCACACTTAAAATAAAGCTTAACTTGCAGAACTTAATAAAAATACTTTTTTTTTTATTTCATTAAAAATATAAATATCACCGGAAATAGCAAAAAAGGTTTGTTAGATCTCTTGTCTTACCGATAAAGGGTATACGACGCTGAATGTACAAGAGCGTAAGAATGCTCTTGACATGAGGTAGTGACGACCCAGACTGGGTTTCCATTTCAATCTTCGAGGTAGTAAAAGTTCAACAATTCTTCACTTCTATTTAACCAACCGCGAGTTCTTCGGAAATATCATAGAACGTGGATATTACTTTTAAAGTCCAATGGTTCGCAGTAGAGTGGAAGAAGGCAGATGAACTGTAAGGTGAAGAAATCTGGTGAAGGTTTTTTCTGACAATTCTCTGCGATAATGAGCCAAAAGAGCGACGAATCGACCATTGTTGCGCCCAATAATTAGCGCTTTGGTGCGGCAGCTTACCTTTAGAGTGATAAATAATTCGGGTTGTGGGAATAACCATAGCTGTTTAGGATCTAAAGTTATTACCACAACCCTTCCAGAAACAACCTTCCTAACAACTTCGAGACCTTTCATTAAACAGGGGGTAATAGCCTACAGCCAATATAGGCTGAAAGACACCACAATCAGGAAAAGACGAAGATGTCTTGGACTTTGTTTTACTGTTTCTGCCTATCCTTATGAAATACAACCTGACAGAATATTTATAAAGAACCCGACGCACATACAGTAATATCGGATTAGGTAGACGTTAAAATAATCAATGGGTTTGTTATTTTTTTTCACTAAGACGCACTTGCGTGTGGAAAACCTTTTGTCAATAAAGGAATGAACAAATTAGAAGTGAATGTTAAACAGTAAAGTAAAATAAAGGGTCGCTGAGATGGTTTGGGCATGTAGAACGTACAACGTACAGGCGAAGAAAGGATGGTTAAGAAAATATACGAGGCGAGTGGTGAAGGCAGCAGGAACAAAGGGTGTCCGCGAAAGACATGGCACAATCAGATACAACAGATATTGGAGGATGGCCCTGTTAAAATTTTCAACAACCGCAGAGCACGCACGAGAAGATGTGTGAACGTAGCCGAGACAAAAATGGTGTGCCAAGATAGACGATGTGGCATTTTGTCCTCTCTGCTTACCCCTGCTAGAAAAGGGCGTGATAGTAAGTTAGTATTTTGAAATTAATTATGTCCAACCACAAAATCAACACTATAAACAACAAAAATATTTGCATATACAGGGTTATTTGGAAAACATTAATAACCTCGCAGGACTATATTGCTGCCTTGATTATGAGTCGAAAATGTTCAAGCTATTACGACCTAATTTCAATAGGTATTATTTTCAATAGGTAAAAAATAAATCAGAAATATTTTAAATATTTCTGATTTATTTTTTGTAAAACTTTGGACTATCATTACAGTAACTAATATCGAATATGAAAAATTCATTCCCTTTAATACAAGTCAAATACAAAAATAAAAAGCTTCGAATTCCAATTGGAAAATTTTCAGGGTTTTTATCATTTTGTTTAACACGTATTGAATCAAATGAATTTTTCGTAATCAATATAAGTTACTGTAATGATAGTCTAATGTTTTACAAAAAATAAGTCAGAATTGAGAAAAAATGCAAACTCTGATGTCGCACATCTCCCTGACTATTGATATTAGATCATGATAGCTTGAACATTTTCGACTTATAATCATGGCAGCTATATAGTCCTGCGATGTTATTAATGTTTTCCAAATAACCCTGCATAAATATGTACTAAATTAGAATCGGGTTTTGTTGAAAGTTTTCATCGCAAACTTTCACTTTAGCATTGCGTCGGGTTTGACGAATCTGTCGGCGGGATAACATCATTGTCTGCAAAACTTAATGGCGGTGGGGCAATCCGAAAAACAATCTCTTTGTTTTAAATCAAATACAGCGGATGAAAGGCAACATTTTTTGTAAAACCATTTTGTTAACGCTAAACAATTGTGCATTTGAATAGAGTTATCGCGTTTGAACTATTTCAACAACTACTCCATTGTTTCGAGCTGATAGGCTTCGTTCCGATATGCAGATTGGAACGAAAAACGGATACCGTTTCATTTTCGACAGACGCGAATTCAACATTCGCTAGTTGAATTATTGCAATTTGGGGATTCAGATAAATTATTTTAAAATATATTATGTTCAATGTATTTTAAGGATAAACAATCAAGGTCGATATATACAAGGCTGCTATAGCTTAATGGTTAGAGCACCGGCCCCGGAAAGGAGGTGGTCCGGGTTCGAATCCCGGTAGTAGCCAAATATTTTTTCGTGGAATAGATTTTCTGTATGTCTTTCTAATTGATTAATTAATTTGGTTTTAAAATTTTAAGATTGAAATGACATTTATATGTACTTAAACCTAGCTTATCTTCATTAAGTCAGTGTCTGGCAGCGTCCTGTCCATTCTCGCGGAGCTCCCCAGCCGTGACTGAGATGCTACTTTACGCAATGTACCGATGTCAGAGACAGAAAAAGGTCATTTTTATGTTTATGTTAATTTATATAGCGCCGTTTTTGCGTAAGAGACGCTTCGAGGGCGCTTTTATGTATTTAGAAATGTAAATAGGCTACGTAATTAGAAATGATTTTTTTAATACATTTTTTTTATTGTATACTTGTTACAGTATACATAGTTATATATCACATATTACATATTTTTTTGTACTACTTTAACTGTCCCCAGAAAAGGTAAACTTGTATTCGGGGACAGGAATACATGATGCATATTATCTATTGATTATTTAAGTAACAAAAAAATATATTTTTAAGGTGAATCAACGAGTATGAAGAGACATGTAAAGGTAAATAGGTTGGTATTAATACCCGTAAACACCAACACAACGAAACAATGCGGATCGTACGCACGGCTTATGCATACTAATTTGATTGTCTTTCTTAAATGGAAAGACATATACCAATAAAAGCAGCACCCAAATTTTACATAAATTCCAAAATGGTGTAACCCCTTTGTCATGATTAGATATATCACATAAAATATAATAATATAAACCGACGAACTTATTAATGAATTAGACAACTTTATCAGATACAAAATTGACGTCCGTCATGCAAAATATATTTCCCGATTTGGACTGGGGACTTAATTCAACCAATGACTTGTCTATTGCTGAAAATAATTAAATTTTACTCTTTCAATTCAGTAAAACTGCATGTTTACAACAATGATATGTTTAGGTCTTTCATTCTGGTTATAGTAAGATTATCAGATCTCTTTACTCCCTTTCTTTTATAGCCCGATTCTTTCGATAGCCCTTGGTGTCACATCGAAAATATGCGAGTTTGGTGGAGGTGGCTGTGCGTGGGTGGGAGTGGGTGACGAAAACGTGCTTTCTAGCACATTGTTTTGTTATGGGAAGGCCGCAAATGCTTCAGATTGTTTCAAAATAGGAGCGCCGACTGTGTCGGTGAGACCAGAAGGTTCCGGAAAAACCTGCTCTAGAAAGTTCTGGAAGGAGAAGTTTCTAGAAAATTCCCGAAAGTTCTATAAGGTTCTAAACTGAGTGGCGGAATGTGTCGGAGTGTCTAAAAGGTTCCTGTACATTCGACAAATTTCTTGAAAGTTCTGGAAGGAGAATGTTCTAGAAGGTTCGCGAAAGTTCTACGACGATCCAAACAGTGTACTAAAAATCTACGCGTGCGAAGCCGCGCGGGCACAGCTAGTGTAAAGTAAAAAGCAAGTATGTATATAAAAAGCAGAAGCATAAGAAAAATATAATATAATAGAAATTCAAAAACAAAAAAAAGTATTAATGTAGAGTGAAAAGATATAACATAAGCTTTGAAAGTCATAACATAATAAAAAATATACATACAAATACAAATCAATTATTTAAGTCCAATTCGAAAAATACTAGTAATCTTCAATACACCTTTTAATATATGTTTGAATAATATACAGTTTTTGGCAAAGACGTCCAGTTGCTCGTATGTGTTTGCTAGTCTAGGAAGCCTTTGCAGTGGGGAATTAAAGAAATAGTTAGTAGTTGCAGTTTCCACAGCAAAACCTGCATGACTTCTAGCTATGCGAGACGGAACACGCAAGCAGATACGTTCTAGTAGTTGAGGACAGTCGATAGTACCATTTATTAGTTTGTGTAAGAAGAGAAAGTCCGTCTCTATTCTTCTAGTCTCTAGTTTAGTGTAAAATTTAATAAAAAAAAAAAATTATTTTTGTTGATTTTGTCGAATTTATTTAAAATAAAATTGCACTTTGACAACACTCACTGAACCCCAATTAGTTTCAGCTCAGAGCTGAGCCTTATGTATATACAACCCTGATGAAGGGTCACCTCTGAGTCAAAACTAGCAATAAGTGATGTCAAAGTGTAATTTTATTTTAAATACATTATGTCTTACCGCAATCTTTGTGGTCACAACAAGCTTCGTGTGAAAGTTTATTTATTTTTATTTTACGTGAAAGGTGAACAAACAGCCATTTTATAATTAATAAATAAAATAACTATGATAAAGCTTTTTATAGGATACATAGGATACAATAGACATCATCTGTAATAATTCTCCAGCCTTGTTCTGGCTACTTTGATAGACCTTTTCTTTATACTAAAGTACAATAGCTAGTTTTTTAACCTGTTGAAATGATATCATATTTTTAATCTGTAAAATAATAATTTGCCGATAAAAAAATCTAATTAGACAGACATGGAAGGGTATGGAAGAGGCCTATATCCAGCAGTGGAGAGATAAGCAATTTGTTTAACAATATATATTGGATGCACTTTAGGGCTATTATTCAAATAAGTGTTAAGTTAAGTGTACTGTATATTTTCGCAGCTTACAAAGTATAAAAGCATTGACAGATTCGTCTTCTTTCTTTGTGGACATTATGGACACGCAGTTTTTGCCTAAACCAGTTACGTATTATGGTATCTCTTCGCTTCAGGCAGACAATTTATTTTTTGCTTTTCAATTTCAACCAAGCCAAATCAAGCATGCTAGCACTAACCAATATGGACTCTCCACCGAACTTTCGTTATTACTTATTTCCATAAGTCTATTTATTATGCGTTTATTGTGTTCGCCACTAGACCAATTTTGGACAATTATACAATGAAATGAACCTGATTTCAAAACTCTTTCGGAACTCAGCCGTGAAAGGTTTTTGTCTGACAGGTGGTGACGATTTATTGCGAGAGACCGACTGTGCAGATGCACTTGATAATTCATCCCATTGGCATTGGTGGGCGGTACTTGAACCAGACTCTTTGCAGGTGATTATGCAGATATCATAACCCAGTGCACTTCACCGAGATCTCGCCTATAGATATGGCGATGGCAAATAAAACTTTCAATTGCACACTCTTCTCTAGTGAAACATTACCTTTTCACCACACATTTCTCGACATATCAATGCATTTTTTCTTATTTTCTCGCATGTTCGTTGATGTTCATCATCTTCTTCTTTTTCTTTTAGTAGATCTGTTGATCTGTGATACAGAAAACTACGCCTCCTGGGATGACGAGGCCCAGCTATCCCTCCATCTTTTCGGTGGTCTTCCAGAGGGGATTTCATTCGCTGCTGTATGCACAAGTCTGTCACTGTCCATTAGAGTAAGTCTTCTATTTCTGATGGCATTAACACTAGAGTATATCTTCTTCCATCACACTTCTCTCTTCACTTACCCATATCATGTGGCCACTCATGTCATAAATGGTTGTTCTATATTGTACATAAACCTGAGACACCAGTCTCCATTTCAGTAGATCCCAGTAACCCTATAAGGTCTGTCAATCATTACGAGTTTTCATGATCATGACTTCAAATCTAACGATGGCTAAAGAAGACATCATTATCAGCGGAGAAACAAACAAAAAAGTGAAGAGAGAGAAGGTGATGGAAATTTTCTTTCATTTTTTGTGTTAGTTTCAACGGAAAAAGTGTCGTAGTACGGCGCACCTGGCGAACGATTTTAAAACACCATGTATATATATATATATATCGTACTGCTCTTGTCTATGATTTTAGAGCGTCAGAGGCGAATTATATCTCTTTTCTATGGAAACTAAACATAACTTCTATAAACATAACCTAAAATTCTCGCTCGCACCGGATTTTTGGGATACTTCCTACAATACAACACTGTCACTAAACCCCAACAAAGTCTGCAGTAGCTACCAACATTGATTAGCATAGAATCTCAAGGCAACAAGCAATTTCTACGCGTGCGCCTTTTTGAATTTTACCCAATATCTTCTATTCCTACGCGTGCGCCTTTTTGAATTTTACCCAATATCTTCTAAAAGCTCTAAAGCAGACCTTTTCGACAAGCGAAAACAGTAGATAAAATATTCGTCATCTAAAATATTAAAATAATCCTCTCGTATATTGAAAACTCTTTGTCGACGAGTTTGTTCTCCAATCGACGAACTTGAATACAATAATAGCTCGACATCGCTATCTGAAAACATTTTTCCTTGAAGATGTAGCATCACTCAGCACACTATTTATATACACGTTAAACAAACAGCATGAAACGCAAATTGAAAACGGACCTAACCTTAAAAAATAATACGTAAATCTGTCATACTTCTGTCATTTTCAACTAACGGAAGGTAAACTGGTGGTTCGACTGTCGGTATCGGCCGTCGGTAAAATTTTACTAAAATTTGACTAACGGATTGTTATAAGACGAAATAAATTACGTTTGTTTCAAATTTCGTTTTATTTGGTCTGAAATTTGACTAACGAACGTTTATAAGACCGGCCCTAATACAACCTAATATATTATTAGGTTACGATCACGCGGTCAAAGAAAGTACTTAAGCGTTGTGCATTTATACATTTGAAAGATAAAATACTGTTTATCATATTTGATGACAAGAAAGTGGGAATGGTTGCCTTGCTCAGTTAATAAAAAAACAAATAATCGACCTCCATATTTATCGGGTTGATGATAATTATAGGCTGACAGTAACCAAATAATGGTCAGCATTTTTTTCCGCATCTCAAGACACAAATTGAGCGTTGAAAAAATGTATTCTTTTGGCATGTTAAATGGTGAAGTTCAAGACCTCCGACAACAATGTTTATGTTTTTAATATAAGCAGCATTACTTTTGTCGTTCAAAACACAATAAAATTTCTATCAATGAAGTTGTTTTCGTTGTTAATTAATTAGTTACATGTTCGTGTACGTCTGTTCTGACGAAGATGCAGATCGTAACTTTTCAACGGCAACGTTGTCAACTTGGTTCATACAAATTTGTTATTTTATGTTTATAATGTTATGTTATATATATAGGTATATAATAAATATGTTACTAAAAATGTTATTTGTTTAAAAGAATATCATTTAACTAGCTGTGCCCGAGCGGGCATGCACGCGTAGAATTTTAGTACACTGTTTGGATGGTCATAGAACTTTCGAGAATCTAGAAAAATTCTAGAAAATTCTCCTCCCAGAACTTTCAAGAAATTTATTAAATGTACAGGAACCTTCTAGACACACCGACACATTTCACCACTCAGTTTGGAACCTTATAGAACTTTCGGGAATTTTCCAGAACTCCTTCCAGAACTTTCTAGAGCAAGAGCACACCGACACAGACGACGCGCCTATTTTGAAACAATCTGAAGCATTCGCGGACTTCCCATAACAAAACAATGTGCTAGAAAGCACATTTTCGTCACCCACTCCCACCCACGCACAGCCTCCCCCACCAAACTCGCATATTTTCGATGTGACACCAAGGGCTATCCACCACCATAACCACCGGTGGGTGGTTATGGAGAAAACTTAGCGGGTAGGGAAACACGGGTTTCTTTTTATATATATACATATATTGATATATTGATTAATATCTAAACACATGTATAAAATGGTCCGCGACGCAAGGTATGAATCTAGTTTCACAAGGGTATCTAATTATGTCCCTGTTTAATTGTCTCTTATTGTCACTTATTTTCATTATATTATTACTTCACTACTTAATTATATTCGTTTCATTATGATTATATTCATTTCTATTTCATTCAAATTCACTTTTTCCATTATATTGCTTCTGTTCTTGTCTTTTTTTGTTCTCCTTATTGTTTATACATTTAAAATTTGTTTCTATAAGAAATATGTTAGGACACAATTCAATATATTCGATTCCGATGACTCATGCTCTTATTCTTATATATACAGGGTGTAACAGAGCTAGTCTAAAATACTTCACAGGTACATTCCTGCCTTGATTATGAGTCGAAAATGTTCAAGCAACCATGACGTAATTTCAATAGTTAAGGAGGTAAGCGACATCAAAGTTAAATTTTTTTTACAATATTTCTGACTTATTTTTTGCAAAATGTTTGACTATAGTTATAGTAACTTATATCAAATACGAAAAATTTATTTCCTTTAAAGCATGTCAAATAAAATGATAAAAAACTTCCGATTCCAATTGGAATGTTTTCATCTATTTAACTTATATTGAAAAGAATGAATTTTTCGTGATATATATTACTGTAATGATACTTCAACGTTTTGTTAAAAGATATGTCAAGTTGCTTTAATATTTTCGACTCATAATTAAGGCAGGAATCCACCTGTAAAGTATTGTGGACTAGCTCTGTTACACCCTGTATATAATAATATCATTTACTTGTGTCTGTCATATTTTCAAATAAATAAATAAAATTAATAAATATATATTTTCATGTTAACACATAAATGAAAATTTAAAATAAAGACTAATTCATCCCTTTGCATAACAATATTTTGTTTATGTAGAATTTACTATGGGGTAAATCTAAAGCGACAAAAAGAATTTCTTTAGAGATTAGAAATGTCATCAGTACCAACAATGGCTCCACAAGCCGTGTTGGTCTTGGCCTCCTCAAGATTTTCCCATTGATATCTATCAAACGTCGTTTCTCTGCAATCCTGGCTTTCTAAAACACACATGCCCCGACTTTTTTGTCGTCAGTATCGTAATTTTATTTCTTGTATCTTTCTTTAATTCACATTTTTTTCTTTTGTCCAGACCTCGTTATATACGCAGATGTATTGATCAGATATCTTTATGCTAACATACATCTTTTGCACTTATTTTTATTCTTATCTCTTCTCCTTTTTACTAAGTATGTAGATTTGTCCTTTCCTATCCATTCCTTATTCCCCCTTTACCCTTAATTCCTTGACTCTTAAAACTTTCACTTTTTTTGTTTCTTTTTACTGTATAACTCAAGTTATTGTTGCTATATGTTAATAACATGTTAATTCTGTGGAAACTTGTACGATGGTCTCTATACCGTTCAATAATGAAGTTTAATCTGATTTTATATGTACTGTTAGTTTCCCCTGAATAAATAAAATAAAAAATAAATAAAAATACCTGTAAAAAAATGGTTAATGAATTGTAATTAGCTCATGCCCAGTTTCAATTATTCCCGCCATTCGGTCTAAATTAGTTGCGCCAATTTGTGGCGCAATCGGCAATATCGCACAATATCGTGGTCAGGTGTAACTCGACATCGTGCAACGATACTTAATACCTTAATAGCCATATAAAGATAAGAAAGCAAGCAGTACTCACACGGGGACGTCGCACGGAGGTGGCCACCACCAGAACAGACCAAAACCAACAAACCAACAACACTCGGCGAGAACACGACCACACAAAAGAACAATGCCAAAAGTACTCACTCGGTGATTGGTCGAGACACGCGTGGATTAAGTTTGATGCACACTATAAATCACATCAGTTTTCGGATCAAATTGTTAGACATAATTCACACTTCAGCACCCAGTTGCTTGTTGTTTCTTCTCCTAGTTAACTCGGTAACCTTGATTCTGAAGTATGTTTTTATTTTGCCTTTGTAACTTCAAGTGTTGCGACTCGTCGCTGTGACGGACGAAGTCACTCCCGATATGCAAATGGTGCGCTCGTATTATCAGCTCCGTTGGAGCAGGTGGTTAGTGTTTATTGGCTCACTACACTTCACACGATAGGGGCTCAAAGCCCTGACCCGCATTTCCCCTAATGGAATCACTTAAAGCAGTGAGTTACGCACCTTGTCACTTCACTTCGACTCGATTACTAACATATTACAGGTGTGTATCTATCAGGATTCTTAATAACAAACATATCTATATGTACTTATCTTTAACAATTATTGTATTTCGATGTGGTTCGTTGTGTTATGTTTCTATCAATTCGTTGTATATAATAAAGGATCTATCTAATTTCTATCAAACTATTATATTAATTACTTCCCATCCTTATTTAACAGTTAAAAATATTACGCAGTGTGTTTTTTATCATTCGAGTAATGTGTTTAGTGCGAGGAAAATGTTCAACATGAGTTGTGAAATGGGAAGCGAACATAATGTTGCTAAATCGCGTAAAAGTAAAATGACTGTGCTCGATATGCCGTTACGAGAGGCATAAATGTTTCGATGTTCCGATAATCTGTCGATTTGTAGAAATCGTGCACTTTATAATACTGTTTTTGTATCAGCTGATTCCGGTGTGACAGTTTTAATTTAGTAAATAAACACTATTTGTTTATTTTTGTTTCGACATGTATTGTTTTATCACTCGTTTCAAATACGAAGCTGTCAAATCTCAGTGCGTTCACTGTTCACTGTTTCCGTTCGCGTATTTTTGAGTAGAGAACCATCGTTTCCGGCGTCGGGCGATTTGGCGCGCTTATCGGGTGCGCGGCTCGACACCTGCGCGAGATGAGACCAGTCCGCCAGCCGTTGCGCGACTGGCTCGTCTAACCTAACCTCGCGCGTCTACCTGTTGCCCGCCCCGCGCCCCGCTAGAGCCTATTCCCCGCTGCATGACGGATGAATATCTGATTATTTAAGGCTGGTGCGTCAGGCTGTCAGGCGTCGAGGGATCGGGAACGAATAAAGCCATTAGGAAATAGATAGTTTCGGGAGACGTCAGTTGTCAAAAAAAATCTGTCCTCGGCTCCAAGTATTACCATTTCAAAATTAAGCGTCAAGGAGACAGTCTATTGTAATTATTGATATTGACTAACTAACCGTAATAGATCTGAGGGACGTATGTCGCGAAGCACGAAAGAGAGAGCAAATGCTTTATATGGTCGCGCGCATGTCATCTCTAGGCTTTTTATACCATTAAATCGAAACAGACCGCTGTTGTTCATTGTAACCTCTGTATAACGTATTGTTTCCACCAATAAACCAAGAGTTGCCGACAACCTCTTTTATTGGAAGAATCCCGAAGTCGAGACACGTTAATAAGAACATCACAACTGGCGCAGCCGCTACCCAGAGTCATCACACTAACTATCTAACTTAACATCCCCCGTGGGGGTAAGCAAAGAGCGCCTCACTCCTTTGTCTGACATACAACTCTTGCCTCATCCACATTCGTTCATCTTCGCATGCAAGCTCGACGGTTGTTGAGGCTTCTAACAGGAACATCTTAATCTTATTATCTTTCTTACCATTATTTCCTCATTCATTCGCTCAGCATTCCTAAACCACCTGAAAGACCTTTTTTAATTCTATTAATTATGCTAAGACCAGCTTTACATTCATTGCTTATATCTTCATTGTTTACTTTATCATAAATGGATTTGCCACACATACGTCTAAGGGATCTGCATTCAGTCTACTTTCGTTCCTCTTCTGCCAGCTCCAGGCTTCACTTCCATACATCAGTGTTGGTACCAGAATTCCATGACTAGCGGTATAGATATAGATATCACTGTTTAACATGTTCTACACATTTAAGCATTTTAATGAATTCACCAATGTTTAAGAAAAATGTCACTACATCCCGGCGTCTTGTACTACCTACAGTATTGTTATTGTCATCTAACTTTTTATCTTTATATAACATTGTATCTTCTGTCACATGTTTATTTTGTAGTATACTGTGTGGTTACACTCAATAGTATTTTTATTTTGGCTAAATTTTGACTATTTCCCGACATTTTAATACACATTTTATTGAAAAAATTCGGCAAAACGTTCGAATCTATTTTATTATCGGCGGTACTTCGACAGATAGCCTAGAATTACGTATTACTATTAATTGATATTGCATTAACTTTGTGGTGCAACATGATCATTTTATATTCAAGAACACATTCGTATTTGTGAAGTTGTAATTTTTCAGAACAAAGTTCTGTGAAATATTTTTAATAACCAGATTAATTAATCAATTAGAAAGACGTACAGAAAAATCTAATTCTCGAAAAAATATTTGGTTTCTATCGGGATTCGAACTCGGGTCACCTCCTTGCCGGGGACGATGCTCTGACCATAAAGCAACCTTGTACATTTCCGTGAATATATCGACCTTATATGTAATTTTCATTAATTGATTTATTTTTATTTTTGTCCATAGAGCAATCCACTTTTTTGGTACGATTGTTCAAATGCTAGGGAATGCTTTTGATCTTGGTCGACCCATGGCTCTATTACACCCCGTGTATGTTGATGGGACACGTATAACTATATTTTTAATTAAAAAAATTGATTATAATGTTTGAGGAAGGATAGTACGGAAGATGGCAGCCGCGACGGCCGGTCTCCGAGGCGCACCTGAATTAGAGATGACGCATCTCGGGCCGCGTCTGAGAGGCCGCTCTGTGGCTCCAGTGAATCACCTGGAGCGGCGCAGATCAACACTGGAAGCTGCCCCCCACCTCTCCGTGCAGCATCACACGTCGCATCAACTCAGATCGACAATATTCATTAACTAAAGATCGAATCCAGAGGTCGCACAGTGTTCGTGGATTTTTTTAATGTATTTTTTCTAGTCTCGTGCATTCCTATCATTGAATTAAGCCGTACTTTCTAAATAAGGTTTCTGTACAACTAATGGAATTTGAATGTTTTTTTTAAGAATGTTTACAAATAATTTGGAAAGTGCTGTAAATAATTAAAATGTCTTTTAAATTGATACCATTTTTATAGTATGTACCTACTTGTTTATTTATTGAATAAAATTGTGTTTTTATTATTTATGCGAGTTAGGACGCGCCAATATTAATTTATTTATGAAAAAAAATTGGATGAAGGACTGTTTGGAACCCAAAAATTAACGTAAAACGGTCTATAAAAATGGGATATTTTCGAAAAAACTAGAGCTTTTTTAGATTCAGTTATCCAGATAGGTATAAAGGTTCATTTTTGATCTTTATTCTTTTTGTTTGTTATTTCGAAAAAATTCCTTTTGGCCGGGCACAATCAAATTCCATTTCCTGTTTTATTATAATCTAACAAAGATATCACCAATGAAGGTAATGTCAAAAAGTTATCTTTGTGTAAATCAGTAAAACAGTAAATTCTCCGGGACATTTGAAACAGATAAACATCATTTCCAACGATAAACGAGTCAGTTTATTTTAACCGACAAAGTTCAGGGTAATTTGTTCAATTTGTCGTCGCTAGTATATGTTGTGTTCCGTAAAGGGTTAGTTTTCGGAGCTGAAACGAACAAATGTCATTAAGCGATGAATACTTTTTAGAATATAGAATTTTCTATTAAACATTGAAAAGTGATTTAAATAATACAAAAAACAGTCATATACATAACAAATCGATATAAGTTATTGTTATGATAGTCCAACGTTTTGCAAAAATAAGGCAGAAATATTTAAAAAAAAGCAAAAACTTTGATATTGCATAAGTACATAATTATTGATGCTTGAATATTTTCAACTCATAATCAAGGCAAGAATCTACTATTGAAGCCAACGATATGAGGCACTGTGATTTGCCTAAATTTCCAGAGTCAACTTATTTAGTAGGAATTTCCAATTATAATGAAAAAAATGCAAACTTTGACTTAACTATTGGTATTAGGTCATGGTTGCTTGAACATTTTCGACTCACAATCAAGGCAGGAATCTACCTGTAAAGTGTTGTGGTTCTGTTACACCCGTATATATCTCGTATACATATATGTATATATTATCCTATGTAAATTATACCTCTAACTAAATATGCGGCGTACTTATGCAAGAAAATGGAAAGGAAACGTGCCGACAAGCTGTACAAGGCTTGGCACGATCTTTAACAATAGAAAATATGTATAAATTTAATAAAAATAATAATAAAAAAAGGACCTAACCCATAAAAACCAAATTTTTACAATACTCCCTTTCTTATTTAATCAGGTTTCATGTCTACCAGACGCGTCGGAGTCATTACTCAGTTGTATGAAAAAACCAATAAAAATTTGAAAAATCTAAAATTATACTATAATTATTAAAAGTTTTAAAATTTCGAAAATTTGATAGATCATTTTTATCGTCGTCTCGAGTCTGCTTGCAAAGTTTCAGCTCGATTGGATCACGGGAAAAGGGTTAAAAATCGATCCACAGTTTTTTCGTCAGACAGACAACCAGACCCCACGAGTTAAAATAAAGGGAGTAATAAAATAAAATAAAAATGTAACCCGAAAAAAACAAGTTTTTATTATACTCCCTTTCTTTGTAAAATATAACAACAATTAAAGACGATTTAAAACATATAACATAACACTAAACTTACAGTAATTTAATATATTTCTAAAATGTCAGATGTTTTGAGCTTTGATAAGTCACTTCATGCTTTATAGATTAAATTCTAAAAACATTTGTCAGTCAATTTAGATTTTCGACATTCGTAGTGAAGTACCTATTACGAATACCGACGGAGTAATTCAAATTTAGAAAATATTCCGCGACGTTATCGGGCCGCTATGCTAGTAATCAAACTTTTCTAATGATTCCAATTTGAAAAAAACAATAAAATTTCTAAAAATCCGAAATTATACTATAATTATTTATTTTTTTTAACGAAAGTTTGATAGATCATCTTGATCGTCGCCACGAGTCTACTTGCCAAGTTTCAACTCGATTGGATCACGGGAAAGGGGCTAAAAATGTATTCAAAGTTTTTTCACCCGGCAAGCCGCCAAGCAAGCAGGCGCCACGAGTTAGAAGAAAGAAAGTAAAAAAAGCTTTCATTTGTAACCCATAATATAAACGAACCTGTTATATTAAATTCAGACATGGACAAGTGTATCTTTCTCACGAAACTGCAACTCTGTATGTGACGTGGTAATTAGTGCATAAATTAATTTGAAACTCATCAATATTGATAAGTGAAAAAACGTTACATGGTGGGCAGTTTGTTCCCACCAGCTCGGAGGGTGGCTGCACCTGTGACGCCCTTCCGTCACGGGCCACCTCCCCCGCCTCATCCGAGGGTTGGCGGCCGTTACGTCCACAGGGCGCAGGTGGCCAGACTGTTACAACCTGAAGGCCTATTTTTTCGTAAGGAAGCTAATTTCGTATTAATTTGGATAAATTATACACGTCTCACAGAGACAAAGCTGTTTATACGGGAAAGTATGAAAGTCTATATTTTTATAAATAAAATCATTTTAAGTATCCACCTGTCTACACAAGACGTAAAAACTGCCAACTACTCAGGTGTGTCCATCACAAACATAATTTACATTATTGTGAAACTAAAAAATGAGATATTAGAGAACGTAGACAGTATAAAGTACCTATGTGTAATTATAGATTCAAAACTAACATTTTAAAAAAATACTGAATTTTTTGTGAAGAAAATCGAAAAAAGTGTCCTTACTTGGAAGAATAAGAAGATAAAAATACAAGTTTATTAATATACAATACTATAATTCTCCCGCACATAGATTATTGTTCCAGTATATTATCTATAAACAACGAAGAAATTCTAAAAAAACTACAAATAGTACAAAACAGAGCGATGCGCGTTATAATGAAGTGTAAATAGGAGAACTAAAATAATAAAAATGTGGAATGCCCTAGGACTGGAAACCATAAATCAAAGAATAATATATAATGTAATGGTGCAAATATTAAAAATTAAACGTGGATTAGTACCCAAATACTTTGATGACAGGATGAAGATGAATATGGATTTTCATTCCTACAATACAAGAGGAAGTGACAACATAAGACTACCAAAGAAAAAAAAACACCTCACAAAATTGTATGATGTATAAAGGTATAAAAATCTTCGATAGCCTGCCAAAGGAAATTCAAAACATGGAGAATATAGGAGGTTTAAACTGGAGAGCAAAAATTTTATTGTAAAAACTTTTAAATGATTATACGGAATGCAATATGTCTTGAATAAGTGAAGTCGTATATTAGCCCACACAACATTATGTGTGGAACTAAATAATTAATTTGCTATATAATAAATAGTTAATTTGCTCATGTAATTTATATGTTTCCTGCGTACTGCTTCGGATGGGGTTGGTTAGTGATGGTATTTTTTAACCGGTGACACACTAACCGTTACTTGAGATTTGTATCTGATGTATCCATGATTGGTAACTCATTTTAAGTGTTCAGTAATATGCTACTCGATAGTCGGTTGTTGCAGTTCGTATAAATGCACGAGGATTGTTGAATTCAATTACTTACTCACTCTGTGGCTTGGTTCTCTCTTCAAATATTTGTACATTTTTACTCCCTTTATATTAACTCGTGGCGTCTGCTTGGTTGCTTGCCGGCTTGCCGTCGAAAAAACTTTGGATCGATTTTTAACCCATTTCCCGTGATCCAATCGAGCTGAAACTTTGCAAGCAGACTCGTGGCAACGATAAAGAAGATCTACCAAATTTTCGTTAAAAATATTAATAATTATAGTATAATTTTGGATTTTTCAAATGTTTTTTTCATACAAGTTGTATGGGTGGGTATTTCAACGCATATGGTAGACGCGAAACCCGAAAATGAGAAAGGGAGTATTGTAAAAACTTGGTTTTTATGAGTTACTTTTTTATTTAATTGTATTATAGTTGTAGTATATAAACATAAAATAACAAGATTTTTAAAAACATAAAATATCATAACATGGTCATTCATACATTAAACTTACATTTCTGTTTAAGGAGACAAACGTCACAAAATTTATAAAACTGGAAAAACTTCGGTGGCTGGGTCATGTGGAGATCGTCCGAGCATCAAGCACCAAAGTCCCTGCTGAACTCAAGGCCAATAGGGCGAAGGAGCTTAGGAAGGCCAAAATAGCTTCGAAACTGGAGAGAGCTGGCACTAAACCGAGATGAGTGGAGGAAGATTCTTGAGGAGGCCAAGACCCACCAAAAGTTGTAGTGCCAAGAGTGATGATGATGATGAGTGATGGTACTTTAACCGGTTAAACAATCACCGTTATTTGATATTTTTACCTGATTTTACTGATGATTGGTAAACGATTTTTGCAAGTCAATGGGCAACTATTATGTAACAGTTATACCTCAATAACCAATTATCGTTACAATTACACACAAATCTTAAATAACAGAACCATGTGTCACCGGTTGAAATAATGATTTAATCATCACTAGGGTGGGTCAGTCACTAGTCATTTTTATTTCAATTTTTTTGTGTATCTAGTGACTAAAATTTTTAACTGCATTCCTTGAAGTCCCATGTTTCATTCAGATAAATTAGAAACCTTGCACTCAATTAATTTATTAATTAATTAATCTTATAGTTATATAGTATTTTGTTGTATATCTTTATTGTTTTTTATTCTCACTATATTCTTCAGCTGCTCATCTCGGCACAGGTTCTTCCTAGTGAGATGAGCGGCTCCATCTCCTGTGTCATGTAACAAGATGAAGATAAATAAATAAATAAAATAAAAAAATTAAAATAAAAATATATATAAGGGAATCTTTTCAGGGGTAACAAACAAATTAAAAAATTATAAATATTAGGTCCTTACATATGAAATTGGTGTTTTGCCGTACTGGCAAATTTGATCTCAAATATCTTCTCTTTGGTTAGGAATTCCAAATCCAAATTTATACAGCTATTTACTCATGTATTTGTGTTTTGAAAATTATAATTCATTTGTTTTTTCCTCAATTGTTTTTTTCTTTGCGTCATTCAGTTTACAAAATGAAAAACTTGAAATATCGCGTTATTTACGAGTACGAGTTCCACCGTGGCACCAGTGCTGCAGAAACGGCTCGAAGGATTAATGATGTGTATGGCGACGGTGCCGCAAAAGAAAACACAGTGCGTTTTTGGTTCCAACGTTTTCGTTCTGGAAATTTCGACCTGCAGAACAAGCCCCGTGGACGGCCGGAGACCAAAGTTGATAATGAAGAATTGAATGCTATTGTGGAAGCGGATCCATCGCAAACCACATCCGAGTTAGCTGCAGGCTGCGGTGTTAGTGATAAAACTGTTTTAATCCACTTGAAGCAAATGGTAAGGTGAAAAAGCTTGAAAGGTGGGTACCTCACGAATTGAGTGAAGCAAATCAACAAACGCGCGTTGACTGCTGCGTTGCATTACTCAACCAGCACAATAATGAAGGGATTTTAAATCTTAAATCTGGCCATATGATTACGGCAGATGTCTATTGTCAGCAACTGCAAACCATGATTGAAAAGATAGCTGCTAAACAACCGAGGCTGGTTAATCGCTCTAGGCCACTGCTGCTTCATGATAACGCTAGACCACACACTGCACAACAGACGGCTACCAAATTAGAGGAGCTTCAATTGGAATGTCTAAGACATCCACCGTACTCTCCGGACCTCGCCCCAACAGATTACCATTTTTTTCGAAATTTGGATAACTTCTTGCAAAGGAAAAAATTCAACTCCGATGGGGCAGTCCAAACCGCCTTCAAAGATTTTATTGATTCCCGTCCGAATGGTTTTTTTAGTAAAGGGATCGATGAACTACCTATGAGATGGCAAAAGTGCATAGATAGCAATGGTACATACTTTGATTAAATAAAAATATTATAATAAAAAAAAATCCGCTTTATGTTCCTCCCATACTAAACGCCAATTTCATATGTAAGGACCTAATACTAAAAATCCATCTTTTGATAACTGAAAAAATTCTTTAACATCATTTTGTAATAATGTTAAAGAATTTAACGTCCACAAAAGTACATATTAAAAAAATATATTTGTGTGTGCCCGTCTTTGGAAAACACACAAAGCATAAGTCTCCAGTAACCACCATACCAGGAAAAAAAGTGTAAGGTCACCGTTACTGGACAGAGAGGATATATTTATAACGATAATCAATTTACGCGTACAATGGTACTATATAATAAAATATATATAAATTATCATAAATAAACACAATAAAATTATTCATAATGTGCATGTGAATCGCGAATTAAAACGCATTATTTTGTAAAATACAAGAATTGAATATGTTTGATATTGAAGCACATCAAAAATTTGCAATTTATTATTTAAATTGCTATTTATATAAAGTCTGGTTAAACGATCTTTTAAATATTATTAATATAAATTAACTTTGTTTAAACCACTTATTTATTGAAAAAAATCAACATGTTTTAAAGCCAATGGCTTCTTCATCAGGAAAACAAAAATCGAAGTATAGATCAAAATATTAAAAAGTGATATATGGAAAATGATAATATAAAGTACTTTATAAAGTACTTTATATTATCATTTTCCATATATCACTTTTTAACAAAAATCGAAGTATAGATCAAAATATTAAAAATAAAAAATAAAAAAATAAAAAATAAATAAAAAAAAAACAAAAAAAAAACTTTATAAAGTACTTTATATTATCATTTTCCATATATCACTTTTTAATATTTTGATCTATAGTTCGATTTTTGTTTTCCTGATGAAGAAGCCATTGGCTTTGAAACATGTTGATTTTTTTCAATAAATAAGTGGTTTAAACAAAGTTAATTTATATTAATTATAATTATGTTACTACAAAATAAATTTGCTACATTTGAAGAAGAAAATCTTTTAAATCTTTGAATTGTTGAATATTTATTACAATATTTTGTATGTAATTTATACTTTAGTTTGTATATTTTAAAGTTCGATATTATTAAAGTCAGTTTGCCATTTCGCTGGTTCATTTTGTGGCCCCTTAGATTATATACACATTTACACATAAGTTCATAATGATGAAATTTTTAAAAATTTATTCTATTCACAATAATTTTTATTGGTTTCTTGAAAATAAAAATTAAATACTGTTAAATTAATAATTAGAAAACGAATGAGAAGAAAAATGGTTCGACTCTCTTTGCACCCAAAATGTGAAATATTTGTAGGATCTTGTCCTACAAATATTTCACATTTTGGGTGCAAAGAGAATGGAACCATTTTTCTTCTCAGTATGTGATAAAAAATTACGGCCATATATATTAATATACTATAAATAAACCTTCAATAATAACGAGATATAATTCAAGAATTAGTACTTTTTTAGCTCTAATTTACATTAAACAAAATACGATGTGAAAAAATATTTGACGAGTTAAAGGTGTAAACAGCTGTCAATTTATACTTGTTTTACGTTGGTATGCGAAACAGCCGCACGGAAATAAAAAAGGTATTGCTATACTTGTTAATTCAATTTATTATATCTAGCAACTTTTTTTGTACGGTTGTTAAAGCTTTAAACAAGGCCATCCTTCAAAATTTATTGTATCTGATAGTGCCGGGTCTTTCAACACTCATTACATTACACTCATTACATTACCCTCAGTACATTTTCTTAAACATCCTTTCATTGCTCACACATTCCATACAAAAAAACATTTCAGGGGTCCTTTCTTTCTTCTGTCTACCATACTGCAGCCAGCATAACATTCACTTCTATAGGTCGACCACAATCAAAAGACCATTCCCTAGCTTTGTCCGGTAAAAAGAAAGCGCGGGAAAGTTACCTGGCAAGCCTATATTATAAGCCTCAATATGATATTCCAAATAAATATATATTTTTTAGTTTAACAAAGGTTACATACTTACTAGAAAAACTTATTTTGTGTTAATTTTTGCATATTAACAACACACATATTTTTTGCGCACATTTTTTTGAATGCGGTCTAGCTATAATTTGGCCATTCCTCTCTCTATATCGACCAGAGATTTTCCACACATGCGCCATAGCAACCGTATTTTCATACAATTCAGTATAGATTCGACCCTTTTTTGCCAATTCCAGGCTTCTTCCTACTGGACATAATAGCATTCAGGGCACCATTTTTCTTATTTCCCGCACTCATCCTCCCTTCAATATCTATCTTCAATATATCAATAGCCTTGCCGTCCCCTAGTAAACCTACTTTCCGAATAAAATATCTCTCCTCTTCTTGTTCTTGGCATTCAACTTAGGATGCCAAGAACAAGATAAGGATAGTTGGTTTGCGTCCGTCCTGATGAAGATACAGTGTATCGAAACCGGTATACGTAGAGTCACTAGTTAAGTGGTTAATACGAAATTTTTTAATTAAAATTAACAACATTTTCTACCCGCACAATGTTGAGTATGTCAGCTAATATATTTGTATTCTTTATTAGAAATTTGCACTTTCTAGAATTACAATTAAACGATTCTAAGTAGCGAGACAATATAATTAATGAGTTTTCTATGTCTGTGTCGTTTGAATAAAGCATTTTTGTCTTCGCAAGATGTCCCGGTCCTGGGCGCAAAGTGTGGCGACATGGTTCCCCACTCAGTGACACAGCTTTTCTCCATAATGGACTAATGGCTGGTTTCCTTCCATTAACCGTACACAAGAGAACACATTACCACCAGCCGACGGGAAATTGGGCGGAGATGGGCTGTGATTCGTCGAAAGTCATCAGCGGAAAACCGCGCGAAGGTTCCAAAAGATACCGAGCCACCTTTTTGTTGAGATTTTATTCAAGATTTATCACACAGGATGTCTCCTCACAATACTGTTATTACAGCAGATTGTTACCGAGCTTGTGCTGGGTAGAAGGGATCATTACGGTCACACGACTAACTTTTACGGGATTTCGGGAGAGCTATTTTTGGTCAAATACTATTTTGGTCAACTATTTTTGTAACTTTAATTTAGACGCGATCAGAAAGCTCGGCTTTGTCGACCACTAGCCAGTCGTGGTCAATTATTCCGTAAAATTTCGTTTTGAATATTGAAAATATAATTCGTTATTATGCTAAAAAAATAATTTAATTACCACAGGACAACCTGATCTAACTATTGCAATGTCGGTAAGTCGGGTTCATATCCCTGGCTGGGGAGTTAAAAAAATAAATGTATAAATACTCGTATATAGTCGCTGTATATATAATAAAGCCTACACGCCGTTTAGTACATTCTGAATGAACGAATCAATTTGTCGATTTTTCATATAAATAATGGAGATATACAAATAAAACATTGCCGTTCATTTGGAAACTGCCTAGTAATTATTTGAAATATTTTTTATATATCTAGTCTGTGCAGTTATTTTTTAAAACAACTTCATTCGTCAGAATGTACTAAAACGACAAAATTATATATATACAGCGACGATATATTTATTCAAGATATAGACCGCTTCATTAAAAGACACTCGATTATAATCTTTCATTGAAAACCTGTAATTGGCTTTTATGTTTCCCATTCTTTGTATTTGCTTAATTATTATTGTGAGCTGTTGGTTTTCCGAACAAATATAAAAAAATAAATATACAGGGTGTACCAGAACTAGCAGCAGATACTTGGCCAGTAGATTCCTGCCTATGTTGTGAGTCTAAAATGTTCAAGCAACCATGATCAATAGTTATGAAGATATGCAATATCAAAGATTGCATTTTTTTTCAATATTTCTGACTTATTTTTTGCAAAAAGTTGAACTATCATCACAGTTACTTATGTCGATTATGAAAACGTCATTCGCTTTAATTCAAGTCGAATAAAATGATAAAAACCTTGCAAAAATTTAAAAAAGTTTTTTTACAAGGTTTCTATCATTTTATTTAAGTTGTATTGAAACAAATGAAAATCTCCATAACTTTTGATATTAGATCATGGTTGCTTGAACATTTTAAACTCATAACGTAGGCAGGAATCTACCGGCCAAGTTTCTGCTGCTAGCTCTGGTACACTCTGTATAGCTAGACGATGTTGCAGTTTTCTTTGCATCATCACCAAAATAAATAACTATTTTGAGAAATTGTTTAGATAAGTACACAATTGTATTCGTTAGTTATGCCGAACTTTGTGAAATATGTTTTATGTTTCGTCATTGAAAAATACATTTTACATAAAACCTGACCGTCGCCGCAAAGCGACCCAACATAAAACACCTAGTAAAAGCAATCTACTTCATAGATTACGCATATTACGTTTTGCTAGTTAAGACATAAAACATTTTAAATATAAATAAAACAGTATTTTATTTCAGTAATAGCATTTTACGAATGAAATTTCACGCGCAATCAAATTCAATACAATACATTTTCAAGTATATATAAAATTATTTCAATACAAACGATAAAATGAGACCGGATGAAATCAGCGATGCGATATGCGATGATTATGGTGATTACAGAACACTGAACTCTATTACAGTATTTCAGATCGCAGACTATTTACAAAAAAAAAATGTCCGCGACCAGTAGGGAATTTGTATTGTCAATTTAAAGGCTTTCACAACGCGACATGTATTGGGCGGACATGATCCAATTAACCGGAGGGACTTCGGAATCCGTTGGCTGACGGATGGAGGGTACTCCGCGACACCTGTTGGTTCACGGTTCACTGGACCAGGTCGTAGGCCAGCTGCCCCCTTTGCTGGGGCTTCCTCAAGCGGCAGGGTTGGACGAGTGCACGTTTTAGTTTCGGTTTTTTTTTTCTCAATTAATGTGACGATCTTATTATCTCGTTGTGATGTCGAAGTTCTCCAATAAAAAAGGTTGTCGGTTAATTTTGATTTATTGACGGCAACAATACGTTATACAGCGGTTACAATGAACAATAGCGGTCTGTCTCGATATAAAGGTGAAAAAAAGCCCAGAGGCGACCTTATAAAGCATTTGCTCTCTCTTTCATGCTCTGTCTCTTTCAGGCGACAGACGTCGCTCAGATCTATTACAATAAATATTTGACGACTGATTCCTTATCAATATAACTAGCTCCTTTAACCCTTACGCGGTACGATCGATAATCCTGAAATTGTGCAGAGCATTGGTTTGTATGTTCCTGATAATTACATTAGACATCGTCAGCATAGATTGTTTCACATTCCAATATACAGGACCAACCTGCCGATGGTTATGCCTGTTGGAAGAGCCACAGCTATGCTAAACAAAATCGCTTTGGATATTGATATATTCCATGTGTCTGAGGGGGTTTTTCGAAGCGGGATTCTCCTACACCTTTGATATGAATGAATTTATATACGTTTGATATTTTTTGTTTGTACATTATCTCACTTTTTAATAATATTTACGAATTTAACGTACGTTTGTAATGTAAATGTTATGTTATAAATAAATAAATTGAATTGAATTGAATTAAATGTTACTACCCGGGTAGCTGGGTGCCCAGATTAAATAATATTATTCTTAAACGCCATCATCCGTTTGGATCTCCATTTTTAAAAATATTTGAAAGGGGGGGAAATAAAGGGAAGACGGACCTTGCTATGAGAAGTAGTGATCTTCTAAAAAGCTATTTGACCACTGTCTAAATATCAATTTGTGATAAAAACAAAATGTAATAATGTATGAGGGAACGTCCATCCAGGTTGAGTACCCGGGTACCTTGGGTAGCAACAAGTGTGAGGAATTCCGGGTAATTACATAACATAACTCGACTCAGCTCGACAGACTGCAGTCAGTGATGAATGCTGCAGCGAGGCTTATTTTCAAGGCATCAAAGTTCTCGCGGATATCCTCAATGCTGAAGCAGCTACATTGGCTTCGCCTACCAGAGCGGATAAATTTCAAACTCCCTCCGATGGTGTACAAAAGTCTTCAAATAAAAGCACCACCATATTTGATCGACCTCTATATCCCAGACGATATCACTGGAAGACGGCTCACACTGCGGTCAGCTGAATCGGAGGCACTCTGCAGGCTGGCAGTATCAAGGAGACCTGGAGCCACCAAGTTTGCGGAATGTGCTTTCAGCTTTGCGGGCCCAGCTATGTGGAATCAGCTGCCTCCAGTGCTGCGATGAATGGAGAACCAGGAACACTTCAAGAAGAGCCTAAAAACTCATTTTTTCGGGATGTCGCACCTGTAAAGCGCCCTTGAAGCGTCTCTTACGTAAACATAAACATAACGGTTAACATAGAACCCAGACTTTTAGTTTTAATTTTAGCATACTCACACAATTTATGTAATCCTTGTGGCATATGTCGGAAGGAGTGTTTCTATTTTCTTTCCTTGAGTGACCTCATTTACTATATTATTTATTTATAAATTTTCACATCTCAGAACGAATCAGTCTCCGCGCTTCAGTACCTACCCTTCCATACAGGAGAATATTATTATAATATTATTTCGGCCAACGAATTTACAACCTGCGGGCATGCTCGACTACCCCCAACCGCGCCCCACCTGCCTGCCACCTGTAACAACCCCTGACTACTAGAAGGGCGTCTAACAGGTCAATTTTAACATCAACCGTTTACAGTAATTATATTATATTCTTTTTGGACTGTGTTTCTCCCCATTATAGTGTCATGCATGTGTCGTGGCTGCGAGAGGAATTAATGAAAACGCTGGAATTAAATAACGTATTAATTGATTACTGATTAATTAATTATTTGATGTACAAAGTCACTTGACACTAATTAAACTGTTTATCACTCTTTATTATCGCTTTAACACTATATTCAATATTCAATTGAACATTCAATCCAATTACCGCACGTATGATTAGCTTCGTTTTATTTCGCTTCGTAAGAACTTTTCCAGATCATTCGCTGTAGAATTATCGCTCGCTTGGCCTCCCTGGCCTCCGCAGCTCGCGGCTGCCTTCGCTTTGGATTTGCTGTCAAGCGCGCTAAAAACAATTACTACTTTACTCCCGCGCGCGTCTTATTTATACCTGGCAAATGCTGATATCGAACCTTCTAGGCGTTTCTAAGATGATTTTTGTAGAATGATCAGATGCTTCCCGAAAGCCATAGAACATTGTAGACCGTTCTCTATTCTTCCATAGTGTTGTGACCATTTCAACATCTGTCACTTGACAGGCGCGCGAGATTCATTTTAGCCTCGTTACAATATTAAGAATAAATTGTATCTCATCTAAATTTCTTACCTCTTTCGACGTCTTTTAGTCCAACACCAATAAGAAATATATCGCGTCGTGATTAGAAACTACATCCATATTTTCTTTGCAAAGCCATTATGGATAAAATAATACGTAATTAGCCCTAAGTATTTCAAAACGACAAATCGAAGTTTCATGTCGGAAAAACTTACTAATAAAGATTCGAACTATACATTCCGGCTTTCCGCAAACTATTTGACTCCATCTTATTAATTGCTCCCAGCTGATTACGCAGGTGTTGGAAGTAGTGGCCCAATAAAATTAAGATCTTAATTAACGGCTCGGCTTCCAGAATCCGTACTCTGTGGAAATGCAGAGTATGCGTTCGGCTCATTTATTAGCTGCATTCAATGCGATCGTTTACGGCGATAGCGGACAAACCGACACTTTCCGCCACTTCAAATCGTCTAGTATCGGAATTAAATTCATTGCGAAACCACTTGAAATAAGTAAATTAGAATGGAATAAAATTACATGCACGTATAGCTTGATTGCTATAGGTTTTAGATCTTTATTTGAGCGACTTGGTATTTTTAAGAATATTTAATTTTTAATTTGGCAACTAAATCACCAGCTTTTCACCACGAAAAAGCAAAATCTGCTAAGTGCTTATTAATTGTATTTTTCTAAATATTTTTACAAAATTTTATTATTTTCCAGTCGTTTTTCTCATTACTTTTTTTAAAAATTATTTCCTTTTCTTCTTTTTTCTTTATTATTTTAATTATTTTTCTTTTTCTTCCTTTTTCTCCTTTATATATTTTCTCTCCGTGTGTCTCAATATAACAGTTATGTAATTTGTAATCTATATGGCGGACCAGGCCTTACACTAACAACCTGGTTTCGCTGGAATAAACACATTATTATTATTATTATTATTATTGTTGTTATTATTATTATTATTATTATTGTTATTATTATTATTATTATTATTATTATTATTATTATTATTATTATTATTATTATTATTATTATTGTAAATACAAAGAAGTCTACAAGGGTTTGAGTTTTTGTTTCTTCCTATCAATATCATGCTGACATCTGAGAGTATTACCAGATCAAAATCTTAAAAGTTGCACTTAGTAGTTAGATTTACGTCAGTTAAATCTCAGATTTAGGTCGCAAAGGAGAGCGTTTATCATCCACGGCCATATCCCACGGATTTCGTCAGGCCTTTGGCATTCCTGATCACAACAGATCGTAGAATAGAAGAATGTCTTGTGTAGCCAATTCATCTCTTGAAAGCATTTGTAGCCAGAAATACTGTATTGAATTTGTTAAATTTATATTCAATCGGCGATCGAATGTCGCGGGAGTGTCCCGTTTCGTGTTACGCGTCGAATCTATAATTTTTTTTATTTTTTCAGAATTCTTCGCTTTCATTTAATTTGAAATAACTATATATTATGATATTTTTTATTTTTTTCTATAATTTTTATAAACATGTCTTAGTGATGGTGTTGTTTCCATACATTTCTACATTTCTTGCTTCAGATGAAGAATTTTATTTAATTTAGATGAAAAATAGTGGACAGTCCGATATGTGAGTGTGGTTCGGAGGAGACTCTTGATCACATGTTTTTTGCCTGCCCACTGCGGAACTTTACGATGAGCTGACCGAGGCTAAATTTCAAGTACCAACCAATATTTGCCATCTTCTTGCTATGAACTCACCTAATCTGATAGCGATAATATCAAAATTCTTGTTAGTAAATGACATAAACATATAATTAATCATACCCTTTCTTATCAACATCTCATATATAACTTGTAAAATGGCACAAATCGCTGTTTGAGGGCGAATTGCCTAATTTTAAGAAGAAGATGAAGATTTCTTATTAGCAAAAGAAGAACAAAATAAGATGTATATTGATAATGATAGTTGCAATGTAAATACTTGTAGGTATATTGATAATGATAGTTTGTTCTATAGCAAATTCATCAATCATGTTTCTCCTAGATGTACCAAGCAAAAACATAACTTTTCATTGCCAGCCTGGAAATATAAAATCTTATTATGTTATATTTACGCTAAAAACGTTGCAACCGTCTCCGGATTTTAATTGTTACCAGTTAAAAAAATATTATAGAGTTCGTTAAAAAGATTATAAAAAACATCGAAATAAGAACAAACTGATAATTAAAAACATGCAAACTCATGAACACGAAAATTAATTGTTTTTAAAATATTTTCACGGAATATTTATCAAAATCCGCGTTTTTATTTTCATAGAAAACGGCGAAATATATTTTTTTTGCGCTGGTAACTGGCAACCGTCTGACATTTGAAATCATTTATCATTGACGTAAAACAAAAATATATATTTTCATCATTAATGTTTTTACTTTTTATAGCTTAAAATTGAATAATATTTATGTAAGACTTTTAAACATTTATTACGCTTTACATGTTTAAAGAACTGCAAATGTAGTGATTTTATGTTTCATATCACTTTTTCCGCACAACGAGCAGAACAATTTTAGTTTAAAAATTTAAATGGCATTTAATATATCTTAAATTGCTAATATATATTACAATGATAATAATAATGCATAATTATTTGATTTGTCCAATTTATTTTGCATGATGGTGAATTTTTTGCGGTTGCGCCTTGTGTGCATATTCCCTCAATGAACCCGAATGGGTTCTCATTTATTATAGAATTGACTTTGTGATTGACTTCTTGACTGCTTCATTTATATTATTGTATTATTAATTAAGATTTGATGTATTAAATTTTCTTTTCTTTTCTTAAAATTGTTATATAATTAAATTTCACTACCTATACAATCATAGTGTAAGTGGTTATCCCACACACAAGAATATAATTCTTTTTGGTGAGGTATACACACACAAAAAATATCGATTTGTAAACATTTATATATGATTGTAGAAAAAAATATCTATATATATAGATATATATATAGATATATAATATATATTGTTAATTAAATAAATAAATAAATAATAAATAAAATATTAAATTCACCGGCAAACAGATTACATAGGCATGATAATGAGTATCATTTTCCGTTAGGAATATTTTCAGATGATTTTCATATGGCATTACAAATGTTCATGAAAATTTTCTTCCTATAATCTAGGTATTCTATTAACCGCTGCACAGAACAACTCAGTCCAGTTATTCTGGTAGCAGTCCCTCAAGTTACGCAGCCATTGAGTTGTGGCATCTTTCCACGTTTCTTTTTCCACTGGTTTGTATTTTCCTGATAATTACATTAGACATCGTCAGCATAGATTGTTTCACATTCCAATATACAGGACCAACCTGCCGATGGTTATGCCTGTTGGAAGAGCCACAGCTATGCTGAACAAAATCGCTTTGGGGGTTTTTTTTTATTATTTTTTTTTTTTTTAATATTTTTATTTTGATATATACTTTCTAATATGTATGCCTTAAACATTTTGTTTGTAATGTACATATTATCAAATAAATTGAATTGAAATTAAAATTCAAAAATTGAATTGAAATTGAAAAAGTTTATCAAGACTATACTTTGGTTCTCTCATAATATGTCCGAGGTACTCCAGCTTTCTTATCTTAACAGTCCGCAGCACTTCTCGCCCTTTTTCCATACGCCGGAGGACTTCAACATTCGTAACGCTAACCACCCAGGAAACTTTCAGCACGCGTCTACAGAACCACCTCTCAAAGTCATAGACTTTATAAATTAATTCTTATTTAAGTGTCCATGGCCATTGAATTAGTAATTTAAATCGGCGTTTTAACGTAGCGTTCGAGCCTTCATCGTCGTTAGGGGAAGTAGGGGGAATGGCGCTCACTTAAGGGATAAAAATCATATTTTTTATATTTTTAACTTTATATTGATAGTATGACAAAATAACAACGGCTAATCTAATCACTTATCAATCATTTTAAACAAAACTTGTGAATTCTTCATTAAATAATTAGTAATTAGGTATTAACAAAAAAACAGTTTTGAGCGCAATTGCCTGTCTATGAACAAAACGCATAATATCAATTTTATCACGAATCATTGTGCTCTTGCTAAATACATTAGTTATTTACCAGAATAAATAATAGTAACAATAAAAAAAAAAAAAATTTGAGACTTATCGTCAAAAATAATAAGTCAAAAATTACATCAGCGCGACCGCAAACAAACAAACGCACTTCGCATTTTTTTGCTGGGGGCAGACTGGCAAATCATGTCGTCGCCTGCTCACGCGTCACACCTTCCATGCTTTACCCTTCGACCCGTGTTTCTAGACACCGTGGTTCTCAAGTTACAAGTGTGAGCGGCATTACCCCGTGAGCGCCATTACCCCTGCTTCCCTATATTAAGCAAGATGATCATACGGAGAAGGCTCCATGACTCGAGATTTTTAAAGATTTTCATTGTTTCGAGGTAAGTTTGTAGAACTCCATAATAACACATTTGGAAATAGAACAATTGTTTTTATAAGTTCTAACTTTTTAATTTTCTGAGACGAGTTTTGCCTTATGGGGGCATTATCAATCTAAATATTTTACAATTAATGTATATTATAGATGTCTCACAGAGACGAAACTGTATTTTTATGGGAAAGAAGGTATAGAAGTCTTTTGGATGTACATAGGGCTTTAAGCCAGCCGTACGATAGATGTAAGCCCTATGTACACCCGAAAGACTTCTAGGTATACCTACTTTCCATAAAAATACAGTTTCGTCTCTGTGAGACATCTATTGATTAATTAATTAATGATCTCCCTGTGACAAAGATCCAGCATTGTTCTGAAAGATTTGAAAAAACCCAAAATATTCAGAATAAATATTTTACATTCAACAGCTTGTATTTATATTAAAATTATTAGAATGCTATATAATTTTAAGAATTTTTGAGGTTTTTGGATTTCTGCACGATTCAAAGAAACAATTCTGTTCAAACACTAATGACAAGTAATACATATAAGGATGGTGATAGATTTACAACTTGATATAAATGTGATATTCATATTTAGAATTAGAATATCACATTTATATATTTATAAAATGGTGTTGATAAAGTCGGGTCAGAACTTGGAGACGAGACTCACAATCCAGCACGCGCTCGGAAATGTCATCAAAATGCTATAATTACATTCAAATTGAATTGGAACAATGGCGACCTTTGCGCCGTGTAAAGTGTCTGTGGATGTCCGTTGCACACAGACACCTGTCGGCTCGAGGCCAGGGCTGCGCAACTGTCGTTCATCTACTTGCCGGTTATATAAAATACGTCGTGTTGCGCGTAGTGATGGTTAAACCGCTATTGTAACCGGTTACAAATATTACTGATATTTGAAATTTGAGATCTGATTGAAACGATGACTTTTAACTGAGATTTAACTGTTGTCTAGTACGGGTGGTTGCCCGTGGGATTCCAAAATGTCAGTTTTCAAGTATCGCTTCAATGAGAAACAAATCCCAAATAACGGTTATTGTGTAACCGGTTAAAATGACATTAATTACGCTGACGTTGATATAATTTATCATCTCTTAAGCTAGTTACTACTTTTGAACTGATCTGATCTGATCTGATCTACTCTTTTGATGAACTAATTGTAGAAATGATCTACTCTTTTCATGAACTATCGAGATCAAGGATCTCGGTATAGTCGTTGATGCTAAACAGACATTTATAATACTATTTATATAAATTAATCAATTAGGTAGTTGCAAAGTATTGCAACTTATTAGACTTTAAAACACGTCAAAAAAATTTGAATGGGAAATGATATTTTTTATTTTTATTTTTATTTAGGCTTTAACAGGCCAAGATGCCCAATTGCAGAAGCGAAACACATCACATCCAGGCTTGATTAAATCACATAGATTAATTGTGACCTCACCAGGGATCGAACCCGGAACCTTCGGTGTAAGTAGCATGCGTCAGACCCTCTAGGCTACGAGGGCCGTCAATATGATATTTAGACGAATACGATTTTTTTAATTCTTTATTGAAAATAAAATAAATACATGTTACAGTGACAGTGAATATTACATTTTTTATAACTGTCCCCATAAAAGCTTAAACTTGTGATATACATTATGCATAAGAATATGAATGATAAGTATGTATAAGTCAATAAACGGATCAGTGCAGAGAAATATAAACATCATGAAATAAATATTAGTGAATCAAGTATACAAATTATTTTCGTGGTACAGTTATTTTTAAAATTCTAACTGTTTTTTGTTTTGAATATGCATTATTCTATTTTTTTATGTACTTCTTGAATTTTTTATTTTGTTCTGACAATATGACATGAAATGCATTGAGCGAATGCATAATTTCATAATTAGATTAAAATTAGAATATGTAATAGCAATTCGGAGCCCTTAACAAAGAAATAGGCACATCGACATGATTGAGCAGATTCAAAAAAAAAAATTTGCGTTGCGTACAATAGGATATAATTCTGAAAATAATTTAGATGGACGGAGTTACGAATGAAGATGTTATAGTTTAGATAAATTAAGAAAAAAAGTAATTAAAACACACATTATTCCATGTCCTAAAATGCCGAACAGAGTGACTTCAATATTTATACTATTTTCAAACCAAGACAAACTAACCAAACGCCTGTGCTAAAAAAATAGGACCAACTTGCAGGTCTGTAACTAGGCTATAGAAACCGCGATCACTGGATTAATAGGCGTATCCTAATCAACAAACCGTAAATTAAAAAAAATGAGAATGTATGCTTATGTGAATATGCAATTAACTTGGAGGAGTTCCATAGTTAGGCCATAGAAGATCACCGAAGTAATTGTCTACCACAAAATCAACAGAACACTAGCAGTCTTCAATGATGTCTGTTTGGAAAGAAATAACTCGTAATATGGACCAATCTAAAAATATATATTGAAGAGGCCAAAAAGACAGGGATTGTGTGGAGCCAAGAGTGATGATTGAAAATTGATGAGTGCCTGTTGGAAGAGCTGCTGCTGTGCTGAATAATATTACTCTGGATATCGATCTGTTCCATGTCTATGAAAGGGTATTCCGAAGCAGGATTCTCCTACACCTTTGATGTGAATGATTTTATAATGTTTAATATTTGATTGTTTATATATGCTTATATAATTCTAACTTATTTATAACATTTACGAATTAAATTTTGTGTTTGTTATGTAAATGTTATATAGAAAAATAAATTGAATCGAATGATGTCAATTTTAAAGATATTCTCAGGTTTTTACGACAGTTCAGAATCTTTCGGGCTATTCTGCCATGTTTCTTCGACCTCTCAAGCTGACTGGTAACTACTAGCAGCATCAGCTCTGATGACGGACTCTGCATTATCTATCTATCTTATCGTTATCTAAAACATCGGCCAGAGAGCTCGGAACCACGCGGCAAAAAAGCTACCGAAAGCGTTACAGCTCTCTCATAATTTCCATCCCATTGTTCCTCACCCCTGGTATAATTGTGGATATAATGCACGGCCGGTGAAGCATGGGGCGAGGCGGGGGGGGGCAGACTTCCGGCGGCGTGCGCGCGCATCCGTGACTTCATTATACAACCACACTCCCATACACCTTACACATTGTGTAGATAAGTTTTGACGAGTTTTGTAAACTTGTCCGAAACTGTGAAAAGGAATGTGGAATATTAAACTGGCTGGCTCGGTAATCGGATGACATCTACCGCCAGAACTTTATAATGTATTAAATCGTAATTATTCCCATCCTCGAAGCCACGTTGTTTATTTTGACAAGAATACAGCTAAAGCACCGGAATTGAGTGTAGGTGTGTGAGAGAAGTGATAACAATCAGCTGCGAGGAACAGAATTATTCGACAACGGCCCGAAACCCTCGTATTGCCAAGTAGCAACACTGTTCCTTCTTTCCTTTTTTATATTTCCTTCTTTTTACGCAGTCTTTTATCGAATGTGAGCAAACAGATAGCAATATGCTGATTTATCGTGTGCAAGATGTACCTACATGAGCATATTTAGGATATTGATACACTTTTAAATGCTATGTATGGTCAGTTCTACTTTACGGTGTTGAAGCATGGACGCTGAAGGTGACTACTCTAAATCGCCTAGAGGCGTTCGGAATGTGGATTCATCGTAAAATGTTAAGGATATCTTGGACTGACATGACTAGTAATGTTGAAGTTTTACGTAGAGCAAATACAAACAGACAGTTACTCATCATAGTAAAGCTCCGTAAAATTTCATACTTTGGTCATATAATGAGAGGCGAAAAGTACTCCATCCTTCAGCTCGTCATGAAGGGGAAGATTGAGGGTCGTAGAGGGGTCGGAAGGAGACGGCAGTCCTGGCTTCGAAACATCCGAGAGTGGACCGGGATAAAAAGCGTGGAAGAGCTGTTCCGCACTGCCCTGGACAGGGAAACTTTCTCCCAGATGATCGCCGACCTCGGGGGGACCCGCACATGAAGAAGAAGAAGATAAACTTTTAAACACAAAACAGGATCGCTCAGGTGGTTTGGGCATGTCGAGCGAATGTATGAGGAAAGAATGGTAAGAAAGATATATAATGCAAGTGTTGACGGCGCCAGAGAGAGAGCGCGACCGCGGAAGACGTGGCATGACCACATTAACCAGATACCGAAAGATGGTCCCGTTAGAAGCCTGAACAACCGTCGATCTTGCGTGCGAAGATGTATGAATGTGGATGAGGCGAGAGTAATACGTCAGGACAAAAGAGTATGGCCCCCACGGGGAAACGGCATGATGGTAAGTAAGTAAGTAAGTACACTTTTAGAGGTTAAGCGACCATGAAAATCTCTTTCTAATACAACTCTACTACCTTCTGTCTCTGTACTCTATTGTCTTCTTCTGCATGATGAGTTTTAAGAGATCATATTTCTCAAGGCGAAGAGCGTTCGAAGCTTTTCTTCATTTGACAGTTGTTAATAATTCTCTTAACGTAATCACGGGTCTATAATATCTCTTCATTGGAAATGTGGTCAACTCGAGAGATCTTAAACCTGTGTCGATATAGCCACAGCTCAAATACCTACAGCATTTTAATAATGGCTTCGAATAACATTAAAACCTCGACTTCATAGAATAACATTGACATAGCGATTCATTACAATTCAACGAGTGCTCACGCTAACGAGTATAACTCGGTTGCAGAAGTTTTAATTTTTAATTTTCATAAAATTGGATGAAAAACAAAAACTGTGATATTTCTACGAGAGTTGAATTATAAATTTATATTTTACTTCGCCAGATTCGAGAGTATCGGAATCGACAAGTGAAGCATTAAACTGACCACAAGTATAAATATAGAAACAAATACATGGTACAAACAAATACAAATATAGAAACAAATACATGGTAGTGTAAACACACACATATGTGATTAATTTATTAGGTACCTACTGACAAAATGAGCCGACTAAAAAAACATGTTTATGATTCTAGATTGTATGATTAAAAATTGTTTTTTTTTTTAATGCTATATTTTTTATGTTATATTTTTTATGCTATTTTTACTGTATTTGGATGCGGTCAGTTTAATACTTCACCCATCGATGAGGCATTCTGATAGTCTTGATATGTAATAAAATATTAAATTGTAATTAAAGTCGCATAGCGATGTTTTTCACCCAAATTAACTATTTATAAATTTTCACTCAATTATCATCATGAATAATCTCTACAACGCCAAATCTATCAATAATATGATTTTTAATTATATACAAAAGCGCTTTTTTCCGTCTCAACAGTTATTTTAATTTCAAAGACATACGAAACAATTACATACAGGTATATTTTTTTACTAATGTAAAGCCAAAAAGGCAAAAGGCGAGTATTATTTGAATTAGCAGGAAGAATCCAAAACACTATTGAAGTAAGTTTGTAGAGAGAAATTTAAATACTTTTTAAGGGCGACATTTTTCAATTCGGCGGCAAAATACCTAGAAACGGCCCTGCCGTGATTGTGTATAAAGTAGCATATCTTAATTTTCGCTTCGTGTTTATATTTTTATTTAGAAGGGATCATTGAACATAATTTTATTTTTCCACGAAAAACAATTTATACGTTTTGAATAAATCTAGATGCGCGTTTTCCTTCTTTTTGTTAAATGGCGTTGAACTGAAATAAGGTATTTTGAACAATCAGAAACATGCACAGAGTGTAACGAACGAAGCTCGTAATATTTTATGGAGTTTATTAGTTTTGCACCTCTCTGTATTCTGTATCGAAAACATTCCAGGTGCGGGTAAAAATCATGTCATTTTCTAATTCAAATTTAATAATTTAAATTTTTTTCAGTGAACTACACTGGAATATAATATTAATATGCAAGACTTCAAATATCGATCAAAGCCGAGTAATAAAACTAGTTAGTATAAATATAATATTTAGTGTAGGTAAAAAACCTATCAATTAATACTTTTTAAGTGCCTACGTATATATGCAAGTTTCCGTTAATTTCTGCTTCCAAATCACTCAAATTAAATTATATCAAATATGTTCACGGTTATAATTGAAAACGTATTATAGAAAAAGTAACAATATTTCGCGTCGTATGTCTGACTGCTTAACTAATTAAATACCAAGTCATTTCATATATAATTCATATCAATTCATGAATGAAAAATGCTTCGTCATTTTATCTAGTTTTCAATGATGAAATGACAGTTAACGCGCCATTTTCTTAATGATAGTACCTACATAGTTAATCGTTTTGTGCGGGTAACATAAAGGCCCAATCAGAGTACGTAAAGCAGTTGCGTGCGCATCCTGCATTGCAGCTGCCATCTCATTGGTTCTCCGCATTTGATTGTCATTTATATGTCGGTTCTATAATTATTTGTAGCAATAAAAAAATTTTGTATAATATTGTTGGTGAATTTATTTTTACAATAAAATGAGACATTCCACATATAAAATTTTTTCATGGATAGAAAATTGATATTTCGTATTGGATGTTTAAAATATAATACAAAACCACTTACTGCCCTTACTTCCTACATAATTATAGAAAAATAAATAATGATTTCAAATATCTAATGAGTTCAACTTAGTGTTTTGATAATTTCTAAATTATTTTAGGTACCTAATCATTATTATGTTTATGTAGCCCCAAAAACGATCAAAGATAAATCATTCATTGGTTAAAATTAGCTAGTTCCTCAAAATCTGTGTTGCAAGCTAAGAATAATAAGTCGCCATCTATTGAAGTTTATTTATATTAGGTACATTTTAAATCTAAGATCAGAACCGTAATCAATGTTTCCGCGTGCGGCAACACAGAGTTTCCGTAGTTCGCCGCGTCGCGTCGCCGGTTGACATTTGGAGTGTTTCGAGTGTTTGTTTTGATTTATATAATTTGCAAGTCATATTATTTTTATTAGAGCATACACTTACAATAATTACATTCACAAAATACGCATTTTTTTATTTCGGATATCGTTATCCGTGTGTTTAAATATCTAATAAGACTTGGTGCTGATATTTCGCAATGCGTTACAGATATGTCGTAATAATTTGTTTAAAGTTATATTATTTCAGCTGTGTTGATTAATATTTAACGTGAAAATTTATTTGTTGGCATGTAAAACATAGTTTTATAAGCTAAAAAGCAGTTTTGCTTTGTGAATCCCTCAGGTATGTCATGTATAATAAATTATTAAATGCATTTAATTTTACTGGTTAAATACTGCCTCAATTTCAAGAGTGCTTACATTTTCTATTTCTTACATAATTAATATATAATACATCAGTGTTTTTGGACATTCAAAAAACCATTTATTATTTGGGATCGCAGTCAATTTTTAAATTCATAATTTTCAATTTGACAACGATATTTCTTAATGATTTCCTTGGTGTGTTTTTTTATCTTCGTTTGATTTAATAATAGTTGAGTAACTCACGTTTGGTTTGATCGATGGATCTGGGAGGCTGTGTGAGAACTGCAATGGAGTACCATATTTATTTACCCTGCTTCTTCGCTTTCAAAGCAGAGATACACTTGTTTTATGAGAACACTGATTTAACATTTGTAACTGTAAAATCACGCACGCGTCAACTTCTCCGTCATTCGCCCCGTTGCGTCGAATGTTTACGATTTATCAGTACATACATCGATACTAGACGTCTCAATTATTTTTTGATTTTATAACTCAACTAAAGCATTAAATATTTTATACAATGCAGCTTTTCAGCGCAGGAAAATCAAAAATTTATGATGTTTAATCTATTAAGCGAATTAAACCGTTTTTTTAAATGTTGACATGTTGCGCAAGAAGCATGCAACATAGGTTTAGACAGGTGTTAAATGGATCTCTTTAAAACTTTAATCAAAAAAATAATATTCGTGAGAAGTCATGTTTCCAAGATGCATGCATCTACTGTGATCCATATAAGATTGTGATATAAATACCATTCAAAACCTTTTTAAAACATCTACAAAATCGATGAATAAATCATAAATTTCAGTCATTCTTATCCTATATGATTATTAATATTGAAAGAAAGACAGAAAAAATGCGATATATATGTCATACATATGTATCATGCCATGTGCTTGATATGATAAATAAAAGAAAAATTTGTGAATTTTGAGAATGTGGTTCGCCTCGCCCATTTCTGGATGCAGATCATTGTACTTTATCTTGAACGTTATTTATATTTTATTTAATGTTCATGTGGTGTTTTTTTGTTTTATAGAAATTTCTATGTTGTTGTAAAAGTATTGTAGACTAGCTCTGTTAAACCTGTACCTATAACAACCCCTAACGAACCCCATATAAAATTTTACATTTTTATTAAGGCTGGACATTCACTGCAAATGCATTTTGACATTTTTTTTTTAGAAAATGTGGGTTTTTACTATTCATTAATATCAGAATGTATATGCTAGACTACAATTTCAGTAAGATAACTTAGATATAACCTTTGTTCAAATTTAAATGTAATAAACTGAGCATTATTTACAATAATTAAGAAAATATAAGCATAATTCGATTGGCCTCAACCAACAAAATTGCTTTCAGTGTCTTAGATATTATCACCTCTAGTTACGGAATATTTGTATGTACGCATAGTATATTTTATTACGAGTGTAAATCTAGCTAATTTAAAAAAATTCAATGTATGAAATGTCAATCAATGACACAGTTTTAAAAACATATTGATAATAGTAGCTTTATTCTACTAAGAAAACATATTCTACGTCCCATTGAAATACACTGAAATCGAATTTTTTGGCCACGGTCTGTGTGATAATACTTATATTTTCTAAATAATTATTGGAAATAATGTAGAGTTTATTACTTTTATATAAGAACAATGGTTCTATCTAAGTCATCACCCTAAAAACGGCTATCTAAAATATACAATCTCGGGAATCTGATAACCCAATTAAAATAATTTCGTTGTCCTCTGTCCGTCCGTCCGCGTAACTTCGTGTTACATCCGTAACTTTTATAAAGTTAATTTTTTTTACTAAAATTATTATTTCGAAAAATTATTTCTTGAAATGTTTTTTTCGATTTTTTTTAAATTAAATAAATAAATACTAATTCCTTAGGAACCGACATGTAAAAGAACCGTCATTTTTGACGGGTTACAGCTAGTATATTATAATAAATGAATAATGAAAACACACAGAATGTCCAGCCAGGGCAATTTCGTATCACAGTTTACACGGGGCGCTATAGAAGAAAACAATATTTCTATACTTACTTACTTACTTACTTACTTACTTACTTACACGCCGTTTCCCGGTGGGGGTAGACTGAGAGGATAGAGCGCCACACTCTTCTGTCCTGACATACAACTCTAGCCTCATCCACGTTCATATATCTGCGCATGCAAGCTCGCCTCGGTTGTTGAGGCTTCTAACGGGACCATCTTCCAGTATCTGGTTGATCTGGTCATGCCACGTCTTCCGCGGTCGCCCTCTCTTTCTGGCGCAATCAACACTTGCATTATATATCTTTCTTACCATTCTATCCTCAGTCATTCTCTCATCATGCCCAAACCATCTGAGCGACCCTTTTTTAATTCTATTAATTATGCTAAGATCAGCTTTACGTTCATTCCTAATATCTACATTCTTTACTCTATCATAAATTGATTTGCCACACATACGTCTGAGGGATCTCATCTCCACTGCATTCAATCTACTTTCGTTCCTCTTCTGCCAGCTCCAGGCTTCGCTTCCATACATCAGTGTTGGTACCAGAATTCCATTATGTACCGCTAGTTTAGAAACTATTGCGTTCAAAGCATCGTTCACCCTATTCCCCGCAGTCACAAACTCATCTACCTGTTCCATACATTATTACCTACAAGAACTTCACACGTTGTCTTACTTTCCTCTTTCTCGAAAACCATGAATATTTCTATATCAAAATTAAATTGTACCACACCACGACGTCACTTGCGGCAATTGAAATTTGGAGTGCTTCAAAAAGAACCATCTTTTGAGAGTAAATTTATGATAAATGATCTGTGTGATTTATGAATGGAACTCCCCGAAGTTTCTCACAGCGCGCTGCATAATGCGACCGCATCGTAAAGTAATGCTCGGGGTTCAGGCCCCGCTGCGCACATCTCCATGACGGTTCAGGCCAGGGATCCCAGGGATCATGAATTGCTCCACTGTCTGACCGCAAAATCACTGCTCGTCTTTCTTTTATAAAGATTACGATATTCTCACTGTCGTGAAATTGGCAGTATCGCCGGGATTGAAAATCATACTGATGGTGTGACAGAACTAGTCCACAATACTTTACAGGTGGATTCCTGCCTTGATTACGTTACCTTACCTTATCTAATGGCAAACAGAGTACTGGGTCACAAGCCTTGATTACGAGTAGAAAATTTTCCAGCAAACATGACCTAATATCAATAGTTAAGGAGATATGCGACATCAAAGTTGGCATTTTTTCCAATATTTCTGATTTATTTTGTGCAAAACGTTGAACAATCATTACAGTAACTTAAATCGAATGTTTAAAATTTATTTTTCTTAATACAATTCAAATAAAATGATAAAAACCTTCCAATTCTAATTGGAAAATATTCCAATTGGAATTTTTCAGGATTTTTATTTTTTTATTTCACTTTTATTGAAACGAATTTGTTTTCGTAATCGATCTAAATTACTGTAATGATATTTCAACGTTTTTTAAAAAATAAGTCAGAAATATTTTTAAAAAAATGCAAACTTTGATATTGCATATCTCATGGTTGCTTGAATATTTTCGACTCATATGAAGACAGGAATCCACCTATAAAGCATTGTGGATTATCTCTGTTACACCTTATTTTTTTTAAATATTTATATTTTATGTGTTTTAGTATAGCTTTCGGCGGGCCATCGAATATTTTAAGGCCTTTGTAACTTTGTACGTTAGACAGTTTTGTGAATTTTTTTTAAATCTTATGCTGTCGGCGTTTTTTGTATTTATTGTATGAATGAAAATCTTTTTTTCATCCTGTTATCAAAGTGTTTGGGCAATAATCCGTGCACGATTTTAAATATTTGTACCAGAACATTATATTTTATTCTTTCATTCACTGATTCAAATTTTTGGTCTTTCAACATTTTTGTTATTTTTGTCTTTCTATTATATTTCAATATTATACCCATTACTTTATTTTGTACTATTTGTTGTGTCTTTAGCTTAACTGATAATTCGTGCATGAGGCGAAACGCCTCTCATTATTTTTTATTGAGAAAAGATATAAAAAACCCTTTAAAAAAGGGGTCTTTGAATAATAGTTTTTTATTTGCATACATTTTAAACATTGAGATAATTAAAACCAATGTAAAGTATAAATAAGAAAAATATTCAAGTTTGTGTTTACTGGGGTATTATGCCGTGTTGTTACGACCTTTCGGGCCGACGTTTCGGATCCCATTGCAGGGTCCATCATCAGGGCTGATGTCCGAAACGTCGGCCCGAAAGGTCGTAACAACACGGCATAATACCCCAGTAAACACAAACTTGAAGATTCTGAGTGGCCGTGAAAACCTAAGAACATTCATAAGAAAAATAATTCATAGAGAAAATAGATTACAGTTATTTGGTATTATATCTACGCACCTCTCAAAAGTGGTCTTACACAAATAAAATATTTAGATTGATCATGCCCTCATACGGCGAAACGCGTCATAGAAAATTAAAAATGTAGAACTTATAATACGTGTTTTTATTTCTATACGTGTTATTATGGAGTTCTATAAACTTACCTCTGAAACAATATTTCGTCTATATTTAAAGGGCAGAATCAAATATTTCTATCAATCCATCTCCTGTCATGTAACAAGATGAAGATAAATAAAATAAATAAAATAAAAATAAAAATAAATTTCGGTCTCATAGCGAAATCCTCATAATGAATGGGTCATTCCAAGTCTCTCGTGGCCACGTCTAGCATCGTCATCATGGCATCCGTAGTGACCACATTTTGCGTCTAGGTAATAGGCATTTCTAACTTTTTTACTTTTTTTAAATCTTCTTGTTGAATGTAATGACATAACCAAGGTAATCGATGACGTAGTCAATTTAATTCGTGGCAACCCTAATCAGTCGAGTGTTTTCCTGATTTGTCATCTTAATCTCGTCGATATTTATGCAGAACTCCTCTTCCTTGCACGATGGTTTAAGATTACATCATTTGTAACATTCCGGTTGTTTCTGTCAGATCATAGTATCCATCCATCCTCAGCGTTACACCTATGGTGGGTCCTAGTTGCCTCCAAGAAAGTTCTCTCTTTTTTTTTTTAATTTAAAGACTATCGACAGGTCAGAATGACCCTAATGGATAGTCATTTAGGACAAGGTGATTTGTACAGTTACAATTACAATTTACAATAATACATTAAAATAAAACAGTAATACATTATACAATATAAGTACAGTACAACTCTCTTGTTGGTTTCGTAACTTTTTTTATTTTTTTTATTTTTTTTTATTGTTCGATAATATTTATTACACAATAGTTCCTCTCCATTTAAAAGCATTGCTCTTGTGCTCAGACAAGGAACTTTGAATTTCTATATATAATTCCTTACATTTAATTATTTACATTTAATTATTTTATATTATATTATATATCTAGGATGACGTAGTAGAGTGAACGTCTTTGACTTTGAAGGTAATGGTGTCTAGTTCAGTTCATAGATATGTTGTTTCAATTTGCTCTTCAATTGTTCTGTATCCTGTATCTTTTTCATTTCGATTGGAAGGTTGTTAAAAAATTTCATGCCTGAGTATATGAAACCTTGTTGATATTTTTTTGTATTGCTTTTTGGGTTTTTAAAAATGTCTCTTAATCTTGGTGTTGTGTTTTTTTTCGAAAATTGCCTGATCATTTTCTTTGATAAGTTGCATAATTGATACTCTTTTGTATATATGTATTTGATACACTTTGGTTGTTTTATAGGGTTGAGTTGTTAGCCCAACGCCCAACCCCCTTACTAGGACCAGGCTTTTTCTGTAGGGGTTTTTCTAAGCCTTGAACAATACAACACAATAGTTTGACGATATTTTTTGTAATTTAACTGTCAATTGGTCGAAATAGTTTACTAGCTTATAAAGTAGTCTTACAAGCTAGAAAATAATGTAAAAAATTACTTTTTAGTTTAAAATGTTCGTTTTTTACAAAGTTATGTGCTATAGGCACGAGGTCTGCCAAGGTAACATTATTTTTCTGAATACGGCCAAATATGTTTTATGAATGCCAGATATTTAAGATTGGGTACATTATTGATTAGTTGGAATCGAATCTCGGTGGAGGTGACAGTTGGAGCGCGGGGTGCTCGAACCGCGACATTCCGAGACGTGCATTTACATGTGGATTGTGTTGGTATGCGTGGACACCCACATACGCTCAACTCATAAATGTCAAAAGTACAAGAAGCACGTGACCGTGTTGAACAATTCACGTCTGGTGCCCGCTGCCTCAGTATGTGTACACCGTGTAATGGTAGGAATATGATCCTATCTTTATTCAGATAAATGTACCTATACACCAGTGGCATGCAGCGCATACAAGCAAAAAAGCTGTGCATTAGTAAAGATTCTAGGAAACAACTATTAATTAAATAATCCTCATCTTAATAAAAAGTTGATTTAAAATTCTTGCCGTAATTCGTCCTACGGCTAGAAGTTTTATTTCTCACGTTTCTGTTTAATGTGACGTATTTGTTTTTTTCCGATTTGAAATTCTAGCCGTAATTCGTCCTACGGCTAGAAGTTTTATTTCCTACTTTTCTGTACCTAACTTCATGTTAATTCTTCATTTATCTCGCTTAGCAAATTTGTTCCATAGATCTCAAAAAACTCGTCCTGATCCGTGTATTTTTACTTATTTCTAAGCTGCGAGTTTTGTGTAATAGAAAAGTAAATTTTTTGGATGTAATAGACAAAAAATTTCATGGAATAACGTGTTTCTTTGAAATGTCTTATGCCATTGCATAAATGTTATTTTTTACAAATTCAACCCAAAATTTTCGGTATAAATTCTATTTGTCATTTCTATGGTGAATGTAAATACCATCGTATGTCTTTATTCTGTGATAACATCTGTCATATCATAATGATTATTTACGACGACATTGCCATCGATGTTATCAAAAAATGTTTGATTTATTTTTGTGAAAATAAACGTATATCTGAAATTAGTATTATTCCCGATTTAATTATGTATAAATCGTTAAATGTTTATTTATTTAGGAAATATTGTTTACAATACTTATTTTATAGTGCAGTTATTTTTGTGGACTGAAGCTACTCAAAATAGCTCATTATACACAGTTAAAAAAAAAAATAATGTAAAAACTCTTACAGTGTATGCGTATATATATATTTTTAGTATAGGTATATGTATAGTCGGTCACAGCATAACCTAAATTTATAACCACTGCACACCACTGCTGAAGTGTGCCACGCGCTTCTAGATATGTATTAACTTTGCTTCAAGCTAACGCCAGTCCGGGATATGTGTACGAGGTGTGACGAGTGTCCGAAATGTTCGCGAAGTAGCTCATCTCACCAATTACCTAATTGTAACAAAATCACATGAATATTCGTGTTTGAAGATGTTTTTACTAATACATGCGTATATTTCAAACTCGAAGGAATAAATGGGTAGAAGACGGGATTCTTCTTCTTCTTCTAGATGGGATTCTCTTCCATACCCTTCCATCTTTCCTTGTTATTTGCTCATTGTAGCCATTTCTTTCCCCCCACAGCGGGTATGTCGTCGGCTCATCTTTTTTGAGGTCTTCAGACGCCTCTTTTATTTTCCCAAGGTCTCCACTTCACAACTCTGGGAGTCCAAATTGTAGCATCCTACCTTGCAACATGCCCTGTCCATTGCAATCTTAGCCTCGCTACACGATCCATGATATCCACTACTCTAGTTCTGCGCCTAATTTCATAATTTCTTATTCTATCTCTTAGGCTTATTGCAAGCATGGATCGTTGCGTGCATTTGAGCTTTTCTACACATTTCTTTGTAAGGGCCATTGTCTCCACTCCATACGTCATCACTGGCAGTATGCACGATTCAAAGGTTTTTCTTTTTAGGCTAATTGGGATCTCTTTGCTGTCGAAAATGTGTTTGAGTTTGCCAAAAGCAGCCCAGCTCATTCCTATTCGTCTTGGGGGGATTAAAAAGGGTAAATAAAGGGATGAGGACCTGAGGGGTGGTACGAATTAATGAATTCGAAAGGAAAGAAGAGAAAAAAGACACGGAAGTCTAAAACTTATATTTGTTTCATCTTGTCACTGCAATGATGAAGCTTGATGGCACATTGCACACTTCCGTGACCTTATCGAGAAAGGGTGCTTGGTCAAGGGTTCGATAACACGTCACCTCTCTCAACAACACAACGAAGGATGGTGCACACTTGACGACAGTTGGGTATTGACTGCGTAAGTAAGGCGAGGGGAAGGAGGGAAAAATGGGGTCGAATCAAACGTGCTAGATTATTTGCAAAAATGGCGCCGAAATACGAATACCAGATTCAGAGTTAGTCAATTGTTAGTTAGCTATTTGGAAAGAAAAGGAAAAAGTATACTTTTTGATCACGATTTTCAAATAATATCATCTATCTGGCACTCTTTATTTTGATTATATAATCACGTTAATTCATACACATACATAGTTTGGAATGTTCGTTTTTTGCACATCCATATACATTATATAACATAGGTTCGCACGATGCCTGCCTAGATGAAAGATTCCGAGAGGTATTTGTTATACAAGCACGGGTTAACAGCACAACAACACACGCTTAAACAGATTATAGCTGCATATTTACATTAAAACTCTTCAATTAAATCATAATCAATTTCCTTGACTATGAAAGTGAAAATGAGCCATCGAAATATAGGCCATTCACACACGGTGTGTTTACCGTTCAAAAACGCGATTATCCAATTATTCGATTATTCGTATTTAAATATATGTTTTATTGTCTTATTTACTAATTATGAATTTTATTGATAACTTTTATAGTAATTTACAAAGGTGAACGTATTCTTACTTCAAATTTTTAATAATTTAATAATAATTTCGTTGTCTATCTGTCCGTCCGTTCGTCCGTCTGTCTGTTTGTGTGTCTGTCTTTTGTTTTTTCGAAAATTTCCCAAGAATTTTTTTCCAAATAAATTTTCCGAATTTCTATTTCCAAAAAATTTTTCCGATTTTTTTTTCATTTTTTTTTTTATTAAATAAAATAAATACGTACTTATTCCGTGGGAACCGACATGTTAGAGTACCGTCATTTTTGAGGGGTAACTCCGTAACTTGCTGGAATGAAACTGGAATTAAAATTATAGACAATTAGAATCTGACACGCAAGCGCGCAGTACGCCTTGGCTCAGGCAACACGCAACGGTCGCTCATCAAATTGCCGTGATTTTTCACAAGCGTACGGCTAGTATACAATAAAAAATATATATTGTTATTTTCGAAATTGAAGTTAAATTTAAAGCTGCGCGTAAGAGGTGAAAATTTTCATATGTAACTGATATCCAACAGAATGTAAATTGGGTTTTCCAGTAGTCAAAACAGTATTTCTGAAAATAGGTGTCAGGCCTGTTTTTGAAATTGCGAACTCCATCTATATCAGCGTATATGTGCCTAAGTAGAGTATGTACTTTGAAGGCAACAGTAGCCTTCAGTATACATTTCCACACGTATATTTGTTTAATGCAGTATTCCGGGAATTATAGAGTTAAGGTTATAATTATGATCATTGGACATATTTATGTGTTAAATAAAACGGATATTTTAAAACGGATAAAAGCAGCGGTTATCTCCGGATGCTTAAGAGACACTGTGTGGACCAATAAGCTTACGCTAGTGGAAAGCAAAGTCAAAATATATAAAACATGCATAAGACATGACATACGGGATCGAAGCAAGAGCGGACATGGTGAGAACTAAACACCTTCTCAGAACTACCGAGATGAAGACTCTAAGACCTATTGCAGGCAAGACCCTCAGAGACAGAGTATCCAATGCGGAAATCTGCAGAACTGCAACATACAAGATATTGTAAGATGGAGCAGGCAGGGAAGGCGTTTATGGAGGGATCACGTCGAGAGAATGGAGCAGACGAGACTTCCCAGAGCCGTGATGCGCGGGATTCCAGAGGGGCGCCGACCGCCAGGGAGACCACCAAGGAGATGGAGAGATAGCTGGACGTCCTCGTCACAAGACCAGGACTAACCTGTCAACACAGATCAAGGATCTAACGAAAGAAGTAGAAGGATATTTTATACAAACCGTATATTTCACTGAGAAGCAAATCTCGACGTTTCGCTGAAGTCTTATTCAGCGTCATCGGGAGAGCATTCTATCGCCTTTCAGAGCAGAGAAGAGCAGAGTACACGTCCGCCGTGATACTACGCTCTCCTGACGAATTATCGGGGTTAATCATCTATGGAATTTACGTTTTGGGACTTGTGTTCTAAAAACTTCGAATTATGATGAAAATGGAATTATCAGGAATCGAATTAACGGGGTTTAACTGTATTTTACTGTAAATGGGCCTTCAACGAGGGTTTTAACCGAGTTTTCCTGGGTTTTACTGTGAATAAGACTTCAGTGAAATGAGATTTGCTTCTCAGTAAAATATACGGTTCGTATAAAATATCCGTTTTATATAAATTCCGGGAATTGTCACACCTCGTTCGTATGTAGGTGAATAAAGAAGCTTCGAGCTAAAAACACGCCATATATTTATTTATCCATGTTCCACATTTCATTTAATATTCCGAACCAGCCCATTTCTGTTTTGTGAAGTAGTTCACACGTAAGTGAGGCTCACTTCGCAGTAACGAACAGAATCTCGCAACATGCAAGACGCGATATTACGCCATTTCTAAAACACATTTTCGAACACCCACGAACCGTCACAAAATGACAATGCTGGCTAAAAACTAGCTTCATTTTGACAATAAATGATGCTAGCGATACTATAAGCGTTATTTTTTCCTTGTTCAAGTTGTTTTCCAAGTCAGTAAAATGGTGGAATCGAAAGATAAAAGATAAAATCCAGAAAAACCGTGACGAATAATTTGATTTTTCTCGAGTGAGACCAGAAAGTATATCAATATCAGGTATTTGAGTAATAGAAATGACGCGATCTATGCATTAGTATACCTAGTCAATATTGCGTTTTCTAAACGATTTCTTCATACAAAAATATATACGATTTTCATGATATTAAAGTTTTTTTTCGCGAGTTTTACGATTTCTGAGGAATTTCACAATCGCATCGCGATTTATTTCTCTTTGAATTTACAATTAGCGGCGTTTCGCACAATTCGGGATGTTTTTTTTGGTTGAATGGTTGAATTTCTAATTAACGAGGTTCTTGTATTTAACATAATTTTTTAATTAAAATTTTTCGATTGAGTGGTGTTCCCGATATTCTCAACTTACCTACCCCATGCTATACTTAACTAAAACCAGATATCGATCAGTTATGATTGCAATTGTTGGGGAGTATCATTCAGATATTCTTGATACCAACTTCCTAATGCCATCGTAGTGTTGATGCGGACTCATTTTGTTTTATCATTTTTAACAAATTGAGATGAACATTTATCTCAGCTAATTAGTGTTGTGTTATTGTCAAGTTTCAAGTTGCACGGGTCATGCCGTTGGACCATGAGTGTGTGGATATTTCAAGTGGCAACGTGTTGAAAGTGTCGTGTCAGATCAGAGTATAGAAGTGGAGCGTCCTGCCGCGTCTCACCAGAGTTGAGGATCCAGCAAGGTAAGTCAACCATTCTACGCTCCTCTTCTTTTTAACTGTAGTCGTTCGATAATTCCCCTATTCCTCTAATATATTATCCGTCCAAATACCTAGTTTATAATATCAAACATACGATCGACCGTGTCCAATTTTTCAAGTTACTTTAAAAACTGCAAATTTCAAAATTTTATCGTATTCCAAAAATTGGCGACAGGGTGCGAGCTTATTTTGTCTCTCTGGCTCGTTGATGTGCGCGTCCTATGCTTTTAGTAATATTCACGCCGGCCGCACGCTGGATGCGTTTTCGTACGAAATTGAGTAGTACGTATACGTACGAATACGCAAGTACATTCCTGACCTTCCAAGTAGTACTGAACATCGCACACTGTACACGATTTAGCAGTGCGTGTACGCACGTATAGATGCGACGTCCAACACCATCCGGATTTGTTCAGAATTTTTGCGATTTCGTACGATGGATATTTAAAATTTTGTCAATTTGACACATGACTACAAATGCTTGTGGGACCAAAGCGATTCAACTACGTAACCCTCAGCGCAGATCATGGCGGAGAATCTCTAAACAACTAAAAAATACCTGTAAGTTAAATAATTTGGTTTAAGGCGCCATAGTACATGATTCACGTTTTTGCTGTCTGGAGAGTCAATTTAGTGTAAAGTTTTCGAATCTTATTGCCAAAATTACAGCTAACCATGCATTCAATCAATTTTATTATGAAAGGTCCATTTACTCTTAAAGCACTTGGTTAAAAAAATAAAATAAAACTTTGTTATTATCACAAAAAAAAATAATCCCGAAGCCCTATTTAATCGTTCTAGCAATAGAGTTATATTTGGTACACTTTTTCTCGAAATATTTCCACGTGAAGACCATATATTTTTTTAATAAATTGAATAAAATAAGTTCAAACAGAAAGTTTTAAGTATTTCTCCGATGTTATGAGCTCTCGTTGCACTTCAATTCTCCCCAGCATTTGTGAATCTATTAGATTGATAGTCATGAAATTTGTAATTATTTAAGTCTGCCATAATAGAGTTTTCCAGAAGATACAGATTATTCATTTGGCACAAACGTTATTGGAGAAATGCTAAAAGTAACTGATCATGACCAACACAAGACGCAATCAATGTGCGCGCTCCATACGTACGAAAGCAGTCGTACGAATACGTACGTAATAATTCGTATCCAAAGTGCAGCCGGTCTAACATTCAACGAATGTAAAAACAGTAATGATTATTACGTAAATACAGAATGCCCACACCAATTTTATTAAACTCGACAATAAATTCAACTTACGACTTACGAACGAGCTCCCCGAACGAAATTCGTTCGTTGGTATGTAGAGGTACATTCCAAGTTCCTTTCCGCCCTTTCCAAAATTCCCATATTCTTCATTTCGTGTTTGCTTTACTTTATTAATAAGATATTTTGATGTTACATAATTAGTTCGGAAAACACAAGAAAACACACATTTTCATTATTACCTGATGGGTCTGGCTCGAAATTTTACTTTCGTTAACTCTTCTCCACTTCTCTCAATATTCCCGTTACAACCACCTTTAGGTACCTACACCAGTAACTAAGCTTTTTTTGTAGGTACCTAATCGATTAATTATTTGTATTTCTAGCTAATCAATGTAAAAATTCTATATTTGAAAGTAGTCATTTTAATTTTTAATACTTCACCTGTCGATGAGAGATTCTGTTACTCACGAAACTTAAGTAAAGAATATAAAATAATTATTGTATTTTACTAGCTCATGTATACATAACATAGTTAATGTTTTTTGCCCAATTTAATGGGCATAACAAATATTTTCAATTATTTATTATTTTTGGTGACATCTTGCAGTTGGCAACCAAGAGTTCGTCCTCTAATTCCACTTTTAGACTCAATATTATTATCAGCATGAGATTGAGTTAGTTTGGCTATTCAAAACGTTTTGCCTCGGTTTGCATGTGATCCCTCTTAACCTATCCATATGCGTGTTTAATAGGCGTATCATAATTTTAGGAAGCCAATTACAGACCATACAAAATAAATATGGTAATTATTTATTATATTTCATGCAAAAGTAACCTTATAATACGAAAAAAGAAACAATATTGCCGCATTTTTTTTATCGGCGAGTAGGAACTTCAGTACTATTAATGCGAATCAAATAGGTAGCTCAAATCAATGGAATTTTCACAAACACTACGGCGACTGCTAGGTACCTACCTAGTATGCGAGCCTAAAAATTCTGCGAATAACAAAAACATTTTTTAACATTTTTGCAGACATACCTAGCCATTTTTCTTACCTCGAAGAGGATTAATAGTTTTAAAAGAGATATTTAAAAAAATTATCATATGTCGTAAATACATACAATACATATATGAAAACTTTAATGTTTTCTGCTAATAAACTCACTTTGAAAAAAGGACAAGACGACCAAAACTTTATATTATTTCGTATTTCCATTTTACACTTGGGCCAAATTTTCTTTAGTTACGCTGCAGCCCTCCTGACTTCGTTTTTTCGATCTTACTACTTCTACATCATCCCTGCGTAATAAAAAATAATAATTGAAAGATATTTTACAATATATTTTTCTTGCGATCTTGTGCAATCTATTTTTAACATTTTCGTTACCGGCCTCTGTGCTTTTGCAGTCTAACTCTAACTACGTGCGCTTTGGTGCGGTCAGTCTTGCATGCATTGCTGCCATCTATGCGCGCGGTGTAACATAATTTTGAGAGCTTACTTTAATCGTTAGTTGCATTAATAGTTTAATTTAAAAACCGCTAGATGTCGTGGCAGTATATTTTCGCATTTTTAAAATGGAACATTGAAAAAATTATTTATTTATTTATTTAATTAATACACGGTACAACGTACCATTAAAGAAACAATATATATAAACATGTTTAGATTGATAGGTAATAATAAAAAAAGGAGATAAGGTATAATTCTATCAAAAACAATTAATAAAGTGATATATAAAGAAAAATAAAACATTACTTAACATAAAGTATAACAAAATTACATCAAAAGAAATAATAGTTATCAAATCAAATATGAATGTCAACAATCAATAAAACTACAACAAATTAAAATAATTATGTCTGAAATTCAAGAAGCAACAAAATTACAACAAAATGAATTATATTTATATTAATAAATCCAACACCATATTGACTTTTTATATTTCCCCATTTTCTGTATATATTATAGAATAGTGGGTACCTATGAAAATCAGTCAAAAAACTCATTTTTATTCTCAAAATTCAACATCACTTTTCTTTGTCGATTCTTTCTGACTTGTTAACTAAATCGACCTATCGGAAATGTAGGCCCGAATTCAGAGTCAATACTTAGTGATTTAAAGGTTAAGGTATGCCTTATCAGAGTAATTTGCAGTAAAAAATAACACCTTTATGGCGTACCTTAGCCTTATCATATAATCATCTTAGTAGGTATTGACTTTGAATTCGGGCCATAAATTTTATATTTTTCTTAAATTTATCACCAAACATTCATAATGTGCACCATGTCAAAAGGATATAACATACCAAATACAAATATTGCTCTCCTTGCTCACTTTCTTAACTTTCCTCCATTTCGCCGTGGAACAGCGGCCCAGAAGACGAACACTACATTTCTATAAAACTTTTTTTTTTCACGGCCGTTCAGAATCTTTTGGTTTAAGTTTTCTAGAATATTCTGCCGTACGACTTCTGGTCGACGTTTCGGATCCCATCGCAGGTCGTATTATTAGGGCGTTGATGTATTGTCATCAAAACTCAAACCAGAAGACTACATGTCTATGTCTTGACATATCTACAACTCTCGCGTCATTCACGTTCGATTGTCGAGATAGGTCCTTCTTTCCTTCTCTGATTGTATATCTTTTATCTATCCGCTCCTTGTCCATTAATTTCACCTGATCAAGCCTCGTAAGAGATCCTATCGTTTTCCATTTGTCCTCTAAGGTCGGCCTTGGTTCGCTCCCAATTTGGTCATGAATGATTATACCGCGTCCCTTCTGTGTATAGTTTTCTGGAATATTCTGCCATGTATACGTGATCTCTCTGGCCGATGTGAGGTCACGTATACATGGCAGAATATCCCAGAAAACTATACACCGAAGATTCTGAACGGCCGTGAAAACCTAAGGACATTTTTACCGCGTCCCCTTCCCGTCCACAGCATTCAGTTTACTTTTGTCTGCTCCGTACGTCAGGACGTGACAAGTCAGACGTCAGTCCGTACGCAGTGTTGGTCCCAGGACTCCGCCTGCTGTCTCGCTCCGCCCGCCGGGTGCGAGCGGTCCGGATGCGCTCTGCCGAGTCCTCGACCCATTTGCTCCGACTTGGACTAATGTCTAACTAATTGAGTAATGGCTGTTTTTTACGGTCGGGCTGAATTGAATTTACGCCCAGAGGAGTCAGTGACCGGATGGCAGATTGTCGCCAACACCAACGCAGATTTGTGTACAAACCCGATAATCGCACCGCTCAACCCCGGACCAGTGATGCAAAGAATACTACTTTCACGAATACGAACACGAATATCAAACCTACTATTCGGCGAATACGAATACGAATAATTCAACAAGGGGACAACAACAGTGAATGGTACCCACCGCTTACCCAGGACCGTTCTAAGAGCAAAAGCTTCCATATCGGTCCTACTCAATCGTCTCCAGGTTTACATTTTTTTTCAACTAACAGGCAGGACCGTGCTGCTCCGCACCGGTCGTATAACCGTTGCGAAGTGGCACGGCCGCTCGAACAAAACCATTCACTGTCCCCGCCTCAAGATATGTTTTTATTAAAAAAAAAAAAAAACAATACATATTTATAATACAAGGAAAATCACATAAAAAGTAAAAGAAACCCAAAATAACAAAATAATAGAAGTGTAAATAACAAAATCAAAGAAATACAATAGAGTAAGTACGTATAGTGATAAAAAGAAATAATAATAATAACGACATTTCGTGCTGACTCAACAAGTCCGTAAGATCTGGTCTAATCATATTCTATTCGACAAAATAATTTAAGTGGACAGGTCAGCTGACCCAATACAAGGTGTCTTATCGACAAAATGATCAATATGTAGGCCAACCAATGTCGTTGTTATGATAATACTGCTGAGACGGGTCAAATGACATATTAGGCACATAACATTACATCAATCGACAATCAGGTTAACGCTTTGTCAGCAACCTTGTACAATTGCATCAGTGGGGGTACATATAGGGGTCGGAACCCGATGGACAGTACATCGTCGCATCAGCATCAAGTCTTCACAGCGGGCCGATCGCCGGCCTTGCTACGCTCTTGTCTTAGGAAGATCTCTCGCCGCTTTTTTTTGTTTTATTTTACTTGTAAATCATCACTTGCTCCTAGGGCTTATCACCGGGAAAACATGCGACACTTTTCCATTCAACCAGCACCCATAATTAAATTGTTAATAAATAATACACCAATATTCTTTTTTACTACGAGATTTATCAATTAAAATTTGCCACCGGCGAATTTATGTTCAAAAAGCACGACGTTTGTAACTTCTCAGGCGTTGGATTTGTTTTATCCGTTTGTTTGTACATTCCAAGCGGTCGAAAATAAATATAACTTTTTCACGCTTACGAGAGGGCATGTTATTAGATTTAATTTGAAATTTTTAAGAGTCAGCACTTTTAATACAACGGAAATAAAATGGAACGAACAATACGAGTTACAAAACAAAAACCACATGAAATGAGCACGTAACTTTATTAATAACCCAACGAAGCTAGATGAAAGAACTCGTGTTATGCTGTGAAACAAGTAACAATTGACAAATTGAGAACTCAACAAATCCATTCATTCAATGTTAGGGGAATTCCCGATAATAGAGTGAGTAGAGCGTAGGTGTGTTCGGATACACGGTGTACAGCCGAACCGTAACTTGCGTTGCGTTCAGTTACAAATAATTTGTTTTTAATATTCGTGATAATATTCGGCGAATACGAATAATCGTGTTCGTATTCGTTGCATCACTACCCTGGACCACTCGGGCGTTAAATTGCTAGTATTAATACACTAGGCTTATTGTTATTCATTACAGTTATTTTCTAGACCTCTTTCCATTTAAGAAAGGCAATCGAATTCAAGTCGGTCGTATTCTGAACAAAGGCCCGGTTGTATCAAGTTGTATCAAAGTAAAAGTTCAATTAAAGCACAGATTTTTGCGTTCTCCACCAATCAAACGATCCGTTTCCGTAAAAATCTATCTTTTATTTTAATCCAACTTGATACAAGCGGGCCTAAGCAATATTGCTATTTCTATATCTTGGCAGTTAGGTATGCTCCTATAACATTGTAATGCCGCCGATTTTGATGTTTTCAGTTTGACAGGTTTGAAATTAATGAATTCAATCAATCAGAAAGCTGTAAAACGTAAACAAACGTCAAGTTATTCAGAATTGTGAATTTTGAAACTTTCCAATTGATTGAATTCGTTCATTTCAAACCTGTCAAATTTAAAACGTGAAAATTGGCGGCATTACAGTGTTATACAAAACTATGTCAAGATACAGAACTAGCAATATTGCTTAGTTCAGAATACGGCCAAGTATGTGTAAGCCGTGCGTACGACGCACATTGTTTCGTTGTGTTGGCGTTTACGGGTATAAGCACTAAACACCAACGCAACGAAACAATGTGCAGTTCCAATTTAAAAATGTAATTCTAAGTGATATTTAAAATAAATATATTTAAAAAAAATAAAAGACGAATAGGAATGAGCTGGGCTGCTTTTGGCAAGCTCAAACATATCTTAGAGAACAAAGAGATCCCAATTAGCCTAAAAAGAAAAACCTTTGAATCGTGTATACTGCCAGTGATGACGTATGGATTGGAGACTATGGCCCTTACAAAGAAAAGTGTAGAAAAGCTCAAATGCACGCAACGATCCATGGAGAGATCCATGCTTAAGATACAGAATTAGAAACGACGAAATTAGGCGAAGAACTAGAGTAGTTGATATCATGGATCGTGTAGCGAAGCAAAAATGGCAATGGGCAGGACACGTTGCAAGACAGGATACTACAAGATGGCCTCCCAGAGTTCTGAAATGGAGACCTTAAGAACATAAAAGAGGCATCGGAAGACCTCAAAAGAGATGGGCCGATGATATTGTCGCTGTGGGGGGAAAGAAATGGCTACAATTAGCCAACAACAGGGAAGAATGGGAAAATAAAGAAGAGGCCTGTATCCAGCAGTGGAAAGACGAAGGCTGATGAAGAAGAAGAAGAAGAATGTCACTCAAATAAAATAAAACTACCTTTTTGCTAAAATTATATTTTTTCGGCCATTTAGTTTTTATTTTAATTATCTGTTCTAATGTTTCCTCTGATGTTTATGATTTTCCATTGAAAGCGTTTGGAGTTACATATTATTACTCATCCAGTGGATTAAAACTTAGTGTTTAAATTAAATTGTTTTAATAATGAACTTCCATTCTGTAAATGAAACAATCTAAGTTTAATTACGTAAATTACTTTAAAATGTTGTAAATGTATATACAGAATTTTCCTCCGTGTAATAATGTGCGGCGTAGAAAACAGATGACGATTCAGAACTGACATCTAATCAGAGAGTATCGATTGTTTACTAAGTGGTCCTCTATTCCGTCGTTTCTTGGAATGAAAACACGACCTCGAGATGAACTTGAAGAGTGAAACAACACGTAGTGTTTTGAAAAAACAAATAACATACGACACAAAATACAAACCATCTTCTGACACACTCGTACATACATACCTTCCATCAAGTTTCCTCCAAATAATAATTATTGGATCGCCTGTGCGGTTAAATTAATTCTGTAATACTATATATATTGTGCGCAAATAATTTTAGATAGATGTTGATAGAAAATCTGCCTATTGAAGAACATAGTTCTGCCTATTGAAACTAATATCTGCCTATTGAAGAACGTAGTTCTGCCTATTGAAACTAATATCTGCCTATTGAAGAACGTAGTTCTGCCTATTGAAACTAATATCTGCCTATTGAAGAACGTAGTTCTGCCTATTGAAACTAATATCTGCCTATTGAAGAACGTAGTTCTGCCTATTGAAACTAATATCTACCTATTGAAGAACGTAGTTCTGCCTGTTGAAACTAATATCTGCCGATTGAAGAGGGTCTCATGAATCTCATGGGTAGTCAGTCCTTGGGTAAATTTTCAGTAAACGTTTATATATCCCACACACACAGTAAACGTTTATATATCCCATGCACACATTTATATCTAATACATATAATATATAACGGACACGGTAACTTACATAGTTTAGGTAAAGATAATAGGTGTCTCGGAGTCCAGTGAGTTGACACTGCCTATTCATACCGCAGGTTCCATGTTCGATTCTTGGTGAGGTCAAAATACATTAATTTTCTCTTGATTTATTTTGACAAGACTTACAAAGTCTAGTAAGCAGGATGTATGATGTATGCAAGGAAAGTGACCTTATTATGAACGCAAACAAGTCAAAAGTGATGGTATTCGAGAAAAAGGAAAGTAAGACAACGTGTGGAATTCTAGTAGGTAATGAATGTTTGGAACAGGTAGATGAGTTGGTGTACTTGGGAAGTATTTTCCATAGAAGAGGGAATGCCGAGAAAGATATCGAGAGGAGAGTGACTGCGGGGAATAGGGTGAACGGTGCTTTGAACGCAATAGTTTATAATCGAAATATGTCTACCGAGGCAAAATTAGTGGTACATAATGGAATTCTGGTACCAACACTGATGTATGGAAGCGAAGCCTGGGGCTGGCAGAAGAGGAACGGAAGTAGATTGAATACAGTGGAGATGAGATCCCTCAAACGTTTGTGTGGCAAATCAATTTATGATAGAGTAAAAGAATGCAGATATTAGGAGTGAATGTAAAGCTGATCTTAGCATAATTAATAGAATTAAAAAAGAAATAGAATGGTTTGGGCACGTTGAGCTAATCAATGAGGAAAGAATAGTAAGAAAGATATACAGTGCAAGTGTTGATGGCGCCAGAAAGAGAGGGCGACAGCGGAAGACGTGGCATAACCAGATTAACCAGATATTGGAAGACGGTCCCGTTAGAAGCCTCAACAACCGGCGAACTTGCATGCGAAGGTACATGAATATAGATGAGGCGAGAGTTGTATGTCAGGACAGAAGAGTGTGGCGCTCTATCCTCTCTGCCTACTCTCACTGAGAAACGGCGTGATGATAAGTAAGTAAATAAGTTTATTTTGGGAGAGTATCTTTGTAATATGTCTCAGTCCATTTACCGCACTTCGTGTCCTGTTGTTGCATTAAAAAACAAATAGAAACGGCAGATTTCCATTTAACTTTTAAAAAAAAAATTAGTCTTATAATCCTTTCTGCCATATTCGTCAACCGCAATTTCGAAACTAGATAGAACCATCTTCTTCGTGTATTTTTGGGATATTCTGCCATGTTTAACCAACCTCTGGTCAAAGACGTTGGATGTACACGACAGGAGATTCTGAACGGCCGTGGAAACCTGAGAACATTTTTAAGATAGTGCCATTTTTTTATTAAATTTGTAACACCATCAATCACCAGTCCCTGAGAAAAAATTAATAAGTTGTTCATGCTTCTTCTTGTATTTTATCGCATCAAAATTATTTTTATCGCCATGAACGTTATATTTGGAGAAAACAAAATCCAGCTAGCTTCGCAGTCGCCGTCATCGGTCTGCATACATTTTCCACACTTTAATTTTTGAAAAAAAAGGAAATTTCCAAATAAAGTTGTTTACAACAATCAAGCTCCGTGAGATATTGTGTTTCGATTAAAATAAAATACAAATCACTTTGTTTTCACCACTTTATTTAGATTGCATCATCACAAATGAAAGCTTTGATGTATTTCTCTTTAACCCTGATTTTGCAACACATTTAATAGAATATGACCATACATTTAATATTAATACAGGTTTAAATTTTTTACATATTAGTTATAAGATCCCACAAATAATTATCTAGATAATCTAGAAATTAGAAAAAGTGTTAATATTTATTCAAATATTATAAATAACTAGACAAAATTTGTGCACAATCCAGTTTTGAATATTTTTGCACTTAAGATTCCATCCTCTTCATATGACATTCCATAATTAACACCTCCGACCCCCTCCCCTCACCTACCCTTCACCGTAAAACACTTTTATAGTTTATCTTTTTCAATTTTAATACACAGACAATCCTGAAGAAGAGAACATTGTTCTCGAAACATGAAGATTGTATAATAACAATCGTATTTTGGTCACATAATGAGAGTGGAAAAATATTCACTACTTAGTTAGTTGTCGAAGGGAAGATTGAAGACCACAGAGGAGTCTGATTGAAACAGCTGTCCTGGCTATGTATATGTAAATATCCGAGAATGGACCACAATAACAAGAGTCGAGAAGCTGCCGCTAGCTACCCAAGACAGAAATGGCTTCTCTCGGGTGATCGAGGGACCCGACAGGACACCTAAAGAAGAAGAAAAAAATTATTATGTATAATCATTAAAACAAATTTATCAGAGGTTCCTCACATGAAATATATCACAAAACAGCATTAATAACTCATTATTAGAAACACGTGAAAAGACCTTCATATGGCAATGGATAGAATATCACTGATAATGGTGAGGATGCCTAGTTACACGATTAAACATGTCTCACAAAATGTGGGATATAAAAGCAAAGGCAGCAATTTCCAAAAAAAAAAAATGCAGTCATCGAGGATTATTAATTTATAATGTATTGAATTCGAGATTTTATAGGAAACATGATTTTGGAAGGGATAAATACATAAAATCTAGAATTCAGTACATTTTAAATTAGTAATCTTTGGTGACTGCGTTCAAAACATTTTTTTATTTTTTTGGATATTACTGCCTTTTCTTTTATATTCTACATATGTAGCCGTATACGTACATTAAAAAAAAAAACATTTGCACATTTCGTTTATATTTGTGTGATGGTCGCTCACAAAAAATAGGCGAGTCCAGTCCACGGTGAAGTGCGCAGTAGGGGTGGGTCTACACGTGGACTTGCGGGGTACGCGTGTAAACTGTAAACATCCAGCAATTGTTGATCAACGTTATCCAAACTATGAAATAGCTTATAGCCATATAGCTTAGGCCATAGCCTCCGGCGGGTGGCCGGAGGCTATGGCCCTTAGAGTGTCTAGCATTGTCTTTATAATCATACTCATGTATATTTTGTACTTGTTTTATCGAGACAATAAATTATCAAACAATCTATACCTTTGGAGCTTTTCCGTCGCATGACGGTAGAGACCTAAAAGCAAGCTGCTCCAAAAGCACCTCCAAACCACCCAAATATACATACTTATCCGTATCATGAACTAAGCAGTTACAGTTATTGTATAACGTTTTGATTTTTTAACGTTTTATGTTAGACAGGTTTGAAATTGATGCATTCAATCAATTATAAAGTTAATTATTCGTTATTGTGAATAACTGAATATTTGTTTACGTTTTAGAGCTTTCTGATAGATTGATTTCATTAATTTCAAACCTGTCAAATTTAAAACATCGAAATTGGCGGCAAAACAATGTTATACGTACCTGTCAAGATAAGGATAAAGATCTGACATCCCAATATTGCTATTTTCAAAATAGCACTGAAGTATGGAGATTTTTCAATATTTATTTATTTATTTTTATATAAAATTTACATTACAAGTAAAAATTTAATTCGTGAATCTTATAAATAAGTAAGAAATATATAAACAACAAAAACAAATATTAAACATATATAAAATCATTCATATCAAAGGTGTAGGAGAATCCTGCATCGGAAAACCCTCTCAGAGACATGGAACAAATTAATGTTCAGAGTGATATTTTTAGCATAGCAGTAGCTCTCCCAAAAGGAATAACCATTGGCAAATTGGTCCTGTATATTTAAATGTGAAACAATCTATGCTGACGCTGACTAAGGTAATAATTTATTTATTTATCTTAATTATTTAGTTCCATACATGGGCTGAAACATGATTCAATTAAACATATTGCATTCCATAATCTAGTCATTTAAGTTTTTATAAAAAAAAATTGCACTCCTGTTTAAACTTCTTTATATTCAATGTCTTTTGAATTGTTTTGAATTGTCAGGAACATACAAAGCAATGCTCCTCATAAATTCATGATTGTCGATCATATCGCGCAACAATCGATAAAAATGCGTAAACAAATACACATTCCTTCTAGTCTCTAAACTATTGTAGCTAAGCATACCTTAAGGAAACTCGGATGGGTAAAGCCAAGGATAATGCCCGTTCTCTATCACGTGTAGATATCTTCAAAAGTAATTAAACATATGATATTAGAACGTAGAATCTCTTGGCTAATATTAGGTCCTTACATATGAAATTGGCGTTTTGCCGTACTGGCAAATTTGATCTCAAATATCTTCTCTTTGGTTAGGAATTCCAAATCCAAATTTATACAGCTATTTACTCATGTATGTGTGTTTATAAAATTATAATTCATTTGTTTTTTCCTCTTTTGTTTTTTTCTTTGCGTCACTCAGTTTACAAAATGAAAAACTTGAAATATCGCGTTATTTACGAGTACAAGTTCCACCGTGGCACCAGTGCTGCAGAAACGGCTCGAAGGATTAATGATGTGTATGGCGACGGTGCCGCAAAAGAAAACACAGTGCGTTTTTGGTTCCAACGTTTTCGTTCTGGAAATTTCGACCTTCAGAACAAGCCCCGTGGACGGCCGGAGACCAAAGTTGATAATGAAGAATTGAAGGCTATTGTGGAAGCGGATCCATCGCAAACCACATCCGAGTTAGCTGTAGGCTGCGGTGTTAGTGATAAAATTGTTTTTATCCACTTGAAGCAAAGTGGTAAGGTGAAAAAGCTTGAAAGGTGGGTACCTCGCGAATTGAGTGAAGCGAAAATTCACTCCAAAAAAGTTTATTGTGAGCGTTTGGTGGACTAGTGCTGGTGTCGTTCACTACAGCTTTCTTAAATATGGCCAGACGATTACGGCAGATGTCTATTGTCAGCAACTGCAAACCATGATGGAAAAGCTAGCTGCTAAACAACCGAGGCTGGTTAATCGCTCTAGTCCACTGCTGCTTCATGATAACGCTAGACCACACACTGCACAACAGACGGCTACCAAATTAAAGGAGCTTCAATTGGAACGTCTAAGACATCCACCGTACTCTCCGGACCTTGCCCCCAACAGATTACCATTTTTTTCGAAATTGGATAACTTCTTGCAAAGGAAAAAATTCAACTCCGATGGGGCAGTCCAAACCGCCTTCAAAGATTTTATTGATTCCCGTCCGAATGGTTTTTTTAGTAAAGGGATCGATGAACTACCTATGAGATTTCAAAAGTGCATAGATAGCAATGGTACATACTTTGATTAAATAAATATATTATAATAAAAAAAAATCGGCTTTATGTTCCTCCCATACTAAACGCCAATTTCATATGTA